>MUZC01000859.1:371-25711 GCA_002072015.1 Radix auricularia
CCCCCCCACCGCACCCCCTAGTAACGCCACTGCTCCCTATCTAAAATCCCTTATTTCTTACACTTTCCACTTTCTTTTCATCTCTTATTTTTACGCCCAATCCTCGTTCTCATTTTCATTATGCATTTTAAAGTAACCTGAGGCACTTCATTATTATTTAACGACTGGAATCAAATTAGAGGTATATGTGCTTAAAAGATGTGATTTTTCCTTCATGTGTCATTATTTAATTAGAAATAACGCATTTTTACTATAAATTTATAAATGAGTTAACTGCTTAAGGTTAATTTGAATAAACACTCTAAAGGTACCTAAGACACCATGGCTTATTTTCCACGTTCAAATGAATAAAGATGCTTTTTTTAATTTAGAAAAAATATATATATATATTTACGTCAGTTTTGTTACACTGTGCTCGTTTGTGAAAGTAGGTTAATCAGACAAACATCTTCTATGTGCTTAACATCGTGTGGGGTCTAAAAGATAATGTTTTTATGTGTTCGTTTAAATTTGATTAAATTAATCGTTTACATAATACCCGCCGCTCCCACACACCCCCTCCTGTTGGGATGTTGTTGGGTAGGGTAAATCAATTATATAAATTTCAAAGAGTAAGACATCTAGCAAAAACTCCTGATTTAACCTTTAATAGTGCAGATTTAGATCCATTAGCCATTAATTCTTACAGTTTGCAGGCAGTTCGTCTGGGCGGAAGCTTTGTTTATTTTTAGGTTTCTAGAGAGTGAATGTTAACCTATCTCGTCTACTGATGTTACCTATTTCTTCCATTTTATTTAAATTTATAAAAATGTCCTTGTGGGCTGGGGCCGAAAATGTTGATGGAAAGTATGCGTTAAAGATATGAGCTTTAGTCTCATTATCGTTATAGGTTTTATTATCTTCAGTCTCTTAGTGTTGCTATTCCTGTATGTTCAATCTTTTTTTTTTAGATTTAATAAAAGACCATACGTTTTTATTGCTATCTTTAGAAATTACATTGTTAATAGAAACTATTTTCATTTTGGAAGTTTCGACTATGTTTTTGTGTATTCTTTTTAAATTGGTAGTCTTAAATTTCTTAAATAAGTTCTCTTTGTGTTTGAATAATTTGTTGTTTTTTTTTAATTTAGAATTCATAAACCAGCATTTAGACCTATTAATTTTATTTATGTTAGTTTTGTTGCAACATTCTCATCCATTATTGTTTTTAGATTTAATTTTATATTTCCAAATTTCATCCACTTGGATCTTTGTACTAAATTAACTTAGGGAAATTTTGTTGGAAGCTAGCAACTGAGTGGTGTAGTTTTATTGCAATGCCTTTATTCCAAATATATTTTATTCTTCTAGGTATCCTACATATTTTTGTTTTTATTGTATTGGTTACCCTAACAATATAATGGATAAATGAATAAATGAATTGTCAGATGAATAAAGTTTTGCCGCTCACCCTTTTCACATAGACAATTGATAATTTAGACACAATCCATTGCATAACGCTGTAAATTATTGCAGCAAATTATAATATCTATTCGTGAGGGAAACGCTGTAATCAGAGCTAAGGTATGTAATATGTAGTTATCTCACTGTGTCAGTGAAGTGATGGTCCACTCTGTATCATAAGTATCGAACTAAAGCAATCACTAGACTCTAAACGAAAGACATTTAATTTATCTTTCCTTTTAACGAAATCCATGGAAATGGAACGGACAATTATTTTTGGCGATATTCTTGGTGTGCACATTTTGGAATGTGCATGCCATATTATTAATTGCATAAAAATTGAGACTTTTAATGGTAATAGAAAAGTTTAAAATTTGTTACATACTTTTTTCATTCCGAGGTTCCGAAAAGGTGACAAACACACAACCTTTAAAACATAATTAATTAATTATTCAATAGATAATAACAATTGTCCCGTATTATGATTCAACCCCCCACCCACACACCCCTAATTTTTCCTTCCGAGACAGTAACACTATTTAAAATCAATATTGGTCTAGGCCAGGAAGCTAACTTTCCGACATTTCCTCGGCAGCCCAACAGAAAATATTTAGACGCCATTGTACCAAGCTGTTCTTTCGGAGTTGCATATCATTTTTGGCGACAAATCAGTACGTCACGTGACAATAATCACCGTACCTATTGGGCTAATGCTGCAGCATCATCCTGCAATTTGGGTTAACCGATTGTTGGTTTATTCCAACGTCTGCAACTCGTTGACCCAGATTAACATAAATAGGTCCTGATAAACATTTTTTGTGTGTGCTTGATACAGGCACGTTTGTCTGATTAAACGACCAAGGTGACGCTTATGACGTCATTTCGACGTTTAATTGCGAGTTACTTATTTGTAGCCATTGTTGAAATACTTAAAAAATAATTAAATAATCGGATTCTAGAAGGGTTCTAAACATATCTTGAGAAATTTGATCACGCATGGTTTTCACTTCTCGTACAATTCTCTTTGTGTCCTGTCTTGTGTATGCCTTCATGTCACGGGGGTGTGGTAACGGTTTTATTGGACTAAGTATTTTGGACTTTCTCGAGTGCCAATTCGTATTATGATGTTACATGGTGTACAAGTTTCACCTCAACCAATAAATAAATAGTGAAAAGTGTTGGTGGGAAAAAATGCAGATGAAAAACTAATTGTTTTTTTTTGGACACAAAAGTTAAGAAGGTTTGATGAAAATACTCAATATACTCCTGAAAAATTTAGGGCAACTAGTTATTTTTTAAAAATAATTTTTAATCTACCGGTATTTATCTTTTTCTTTGCAGAGGGCTGCAGTCAACTAATATGTAGCAAAAACTCATTTCTCTCACGCTAATACAAAGACGAGGCAATAATAGGAAATTTGAGAAATTTGAGCCAATGAGCAAAAAGTCTTAATACAAGAGATGTTTGTTGCTGCAAAAGACGAATCACTGGTGGCTGGAACAAGCTTCAAAGAAATCGGTTAATGCGATTACAATTGACGCCGCATTTTTGCATGTTGTCTCCCGCTCCCATGCCTCTATCCACCTATACCTCAATGTGCAGCCTGCCCTACAAGGGCTGTGATGATCACAGTGCTGATTGTTGACCCTTTATAGATAGAAGACTAAAATAAAAAGTTCCAGTCGTAGGTTTCAAATATATTTACTCTGCTATAGATAGTGTAAATGTTTAAACGTCCTTTATTTATAATAGTCATAAATTCACTTGAAGCGTTAACAAAGCATGAAAGAAACTTGATCATTATGGGTAATTTATATAGCTTTTCAAAACTTTCCTTAAGGAAAATTAACAAATTTTCATCCACTTCTTTTTATAACTACACCCTATTTAAAACTCTAAATCTTATTAGAGATTTTAATTACGAAGAACAAAATTTAGTCAACAGTAACTTGAATGACTGTTTGGTAAAAGACAAGGATGACACAAGAGGTCAGGGTTCAGTTCGAGGAATCACTCACATGTGTAGATTGTCGCATACAGAGATTATCACATTGGTGATAGTGTCTCACTGTTATCAGTTCAGAGTATCGTAGGTGAAGACTGTCAGCTGATGTTTTGTGAGACAATTATTATTTCAATTGGTTAGGACTGCTTTATAATAATCGATAAGTTAACACATTAAATTTTTGTTCTGGATAGGCTTTTAAATAAAAATTTCTACAAATGTCAGGAATTGTCAGATCAAAGGGGAAAGAAAATTGCACATGTGTAAAGTGAAATATGTAATTTTATTCATCATTCTAAAATTTATTAGATTTAAATTTTACTTCAACTCTCTTTAGAAAATTCCTGAAAGTTCTGCTAACTAGCTGTCATATATTTTATTTCTCTTTTTCATAGCTCTACAAGAAAATATACAGATCAAGTATATAAGAAAGATTAAAAATTTTATTAACGTAACATAAAATCAAAGCATTTAAATTTTGAAAAGTAGGAGAATAAAAAGAAGTTCGTTCAAAAGTGTATGTCACCAAGATACAAATGTGTTTCATCCACAAGTCCATGTAATAATGTTTACTTTGACGACGCTTGCTTTCAACCAGATTGTTAACCAAGAAAAACAAGTGCAGTGCGATGCGGTCTCTGCCAATGTTAACATGCGGTCAGCCAATATTACATAAGGGCTGCCAATACTAACATAAGAGCTTCCAATATTAAAATGGAGGATAAAAATGCACATTTTTTCAATTGTCTTTAGATCCAATAAACAAGTTTGAAAAACAAGGCGCCAGTGCCATGAGGCCATAAGGCCACCAATTCTTCGAAGACATACGACAGCGGCTCAGTTTGGGTGTTGGGGAGGGTGCAAAATTTCTTGTCGCTTCTAAAATGTTTATTTAAAAAGAAAGTTGACTTAGACTGTCCTAACTGCTTCAGTTGCCTGTATATATTACATTTTCTATTATCGTACATTCTCCTATAGCTTGTTTTAATTAGTGCACACCAACGATCTTATTTTGAATTTAGCAGACTCCATATTTAGAATAATCAGGGCGAATCTTTGGTGTCTGTGATCTTCAGTTTGAGACTTTGGTGCACACCCTGAGGTTTTGTACATCTACTGGTTACGTCGTGCTTTCATCTGTCGGCTTATTGAAGCTTGATGTGAGTGATATATTTTTTAAAATCTTCTTAAAACACATTTCAGGATTTAGTGGGAAAACTCTTTGGCTTTCGTGGGCCTCAGTGTGGGATTTAAAGAAACATCCTGAGGTTTGATGGACAATCTTATTGGTTTGGAGGGGGGCAGTCTTGAGATTTTGTGAAGGTTGACTTGGGATTTAGTAGACTTTAATTTTATATTCAGTATACATTATCTTGCATTTAGTAGACTTTAACTTTATGTTTGGTATACATCATCTTGCATTTAGTTGACTTTATCTTGTATTTAGTTGACCCAATCTTGTATTTAGAAGACCTTATATAGTTTGAAGTAGTCCTTATCTTTAATTAAGTAGGCCTTGACTTGTATTTGAAAGCCCAATTTTTGTATTTAATAGATACTATTTTGTGTTTAGTAGACCTTAGGTTGTATTCAGTTGGCAAAGTATTGGAATATATTAAACTACCTTAATAGATTTTAATTACATATTGGTATAAGGTTTCACTGACTTAGAGCTATAGTCTTTTTGATGCCCAGGGATCAATTTGAAAATCTTATTGAGTTAGCTGTACTACTATGGATAAAAACTTTCTTTTTTAAAAATATTTTTCAATTTAATGTGAGGCGTTATTTACTATAAATATTTTACACATGGAATGTGTTTAAAGGTACACAATTTTTATTTAATAACTTACAGATGACGTGTTGTGTACAAAATTTATTTTAATTTTTAAATATTTGCATTGTACAAGTCAAGAGCAATAATTGCATTCAATTTTATTCCATCTTGCTAATGGCTCCATATTTCTTGGATATTGCTTATAATCAATTTTTAATTTTAAAAATCCAAAAATATCTCTACATTCATTCTTTCCCACTTATCCTGTATTATTGTGATTCACAAACATCTTCTTCTTACTATTCACACAACAAAATTAGGAACAAATATTAAAGGCGACAAAAATTGTAAGTATTACTCAGTCATTTCTCCTCACATTCAAGTGTGCTTTATTTCACAAATATATTTCTTTTATTTATTTACGCCACTACTATTATCCTCAGCGCTTTTATAACATCACTTGTGGTCAAGATGGCAGAACAGGAAGTCAAGTTCATCGGCAGCTTTTGCAGCCAATAAATTGCGGAGAAGATTACTAAATGATATTATTTTCTCTGAATAAAATTTTAATTTTTGCTACATATCAGAAGAGCTGATAGGAGTTAAGTCCTTCATGATATCTTTACCAAGCAACAGCATCAAACCACGCTAGTCCGCAAACATTATAAGATCATTTCTACTTGACATTTTAGCACATAACTCATTGTGTTGGGGACTTTTAAGACACTGATAACAAACAGGTTTATTTTGAGCACTACGGAAACGGCATTTTGTTCAAGCTAATAAAATATTTATACATAATAATAATACAGACGTCTGCAGATGAGAACTTTTATGGTAAAGATTTTTTTGATGTCCTGTCCCAGAATGGAAGAAACACGTGATTCACGCTGACCAGTACACACGCCACGATGAGAAGGAGAGGGATGTGGACAACGCTGGCACCTGGGGAGGTCAAAATGGACACATTATCAGACGATTGATTGTTCAACTGTTTATTTATCGAGTTAAAATATGAACGGGATTATAGCCGACCAAATAATATATTAAATGCCACTCATAAATCCTCAACATCCCCACCTCCACACTGTCCCATTCAATTTAGATTAAAATAAGACGATCTAAAAAAAATTCTAACGCAAACTGGTTAGTATCATCTACAAAGATTATCAGCATGCCAGCACATGAGGGTTAATGACTATTCATCTGATGTTTAGAATTTTAAAAAAGAAAAAATAGGTTTTGCCGAACTTTTGTTTTTCAATATGAAGAAATTAGAATGTTAAGAAAAACCAGTTTTAATAAAGTTTAAAGTTGGCTCAGCAGCTATATTTTAATAGCGAGAATAAAAAGCTTTCTCATTCTACAAACTAATTATTTTTAATTGTCGTTTGATTTTATTAAAAATATATAAAACTTTATTTCAAAGATGAGATAATATGCACAATAGAGTAGTAAATAATGTTTTTATTAAAAAGCAAAAAGTTAAGAACGCCAGCTTTGACGGTTAGTATGGAAATATATTGAGCGCAGTGGTTTAAATAATGTTTAACGTAAGTTGTTTTTGTTTTTTAATTTTGAAAAATTCACAGTAGAAAACTAAGACGCGTGATGTCTCCAGTTAATTTCAATGCCTCTTTAACTATGAAATCATAGACCTACATCCTTGGATGAGCAGTCAACTAACAAAATATTATTGTCAGTCTAGATTAGGTTAAAAACGTTTGCTGTACTTTAACCACACATATTAGACCACAGCCAGTTATGAGTTTAAGTTTGTCTCATTTCTACCTCACTATAAATGCCTCATCATTAATAATCATAAAATAACTACAAACTCAGAATTAAATATGTGTTTACTATTTACCTCCACAGAACGGAGCGACATAATTTTTGAGCTTACTCTCCCACTGGCTGACCTCGACCTTGTCAACTGTACAGTTGGGGTTACGTCTCACTTTGTCAAAACATGCCACGCCCCTTCTCGTGCGACTGTAAGAGAATATTTGGACTTAGAAGGAAATTTATGTGACTGCTTTTTTCCCCACAATATGGCATAACAAGCAAAATAAAACCAAATAATAATAATAATCAATACTTTTATCCAGAAGATTTTGAGTTGAGTGAGCCATAGCTTAGCAGAGAAATGTAATGAGTAGAGGCGTAATTGGATTTTCGCGTCCCGACTAATTCATTTTTGTAGCCCTTGAGGAATAGGAAAAATACTAGAATATACAGAATAAACAAATTTTTGAAGGATTAGCCCTTGGCACCTGCCCTAACCCAAGCCGTTGTTACGCCTCTGGCAGTGAGTGAAGAAAAAAAAAGCGAACATGTATTTATATGTCAAATAAAGTAAAATATAAATGTGTATAAGTTACTTGTAATTAAATTACGCATGTGTAAAATAAAAAAAATATGTAAGTGTGAATGAAATTGTTTTACCAAATGTGTGTAGTGGAGCCTACCAAGCTATCTGCGTGTGAGAAAATATAGTATTATGTGTCTTAGTTAGTAAAACCAATAAAATGATATAAGCTGGAACCACAGGTGCACGCAACAGGTGTAGTTGCGTGTGTGTGTTTGTGATTGTGTGTTTGTGCGTCCGTGTGTGTGTATACTGTGTGTGTTGTGTGTATGTGTGTGTGTGCCATCAGTTTAAACTTACTTGCAAAATAAGTCTTTCTGTGTAGTGTTGTCAACTGCCGCTAGTATTCGTTCAGAATCGGCGCAGATTTTAAGTCGGTCGGTGCAGTCTCCGATAGTAGCTAGAAAGGGGAAGAACTCAAGAATATGAGATGTTTTACCAAACGTGAAAACCATTTATTTAAAAGTTATTAAATGTGTGTCATCGCTTAAAACAAGTGCACAATGATTGTTAGACGCCACATTTTGTCACTAGACTTTGTCAAGTTTATTCCTTAATACTTGACAATTCGAGTAGATGTAGTTTAAAACAAAAACAATCGTAAAAAACAAAGTTTTTGACTATGAATCCTTTCTATAAAAGACATAAACACAGCATGTCTAATATAATACGCACTGTTCGACAGACCAGGATAATCATTTCCTGATCGGAAAAATATTATAAAAGTGTGTGCAATGTGCACGACAGACTCGCATAAACAATTTCATGGTACAAAGAGATACAAAGAGATAATCTAAAAAGCCATTAACTTAATTAAAGCACATTCAATCGATGTGAAACTTTGATTGATCATATTTATCGTCGCTACGAGTCTGCCTGCAAAATTTCAGCTTTATATGATACGATGAAGTGGGTTAAAAAACCTTTGCGACAGACACACAGCCACTAAAAGTTAATGTAAATTATTTGAAAAGTGAGATCGGGTTTGTGGCTTAACGATGTATATGGTTAAAGATGCCAATAAGGCTCATATTCCCAAAGAGAAAATGATAAATTAAATATATTCGCTCCTTGATCCATGGTTAACTTTTTTACTTTATTTATCATGTGTTTGTTTGTTTTTCCAATTTAAATAGAGCTGACTTTAAATAACAGACGTCACTGCTGGACAATAGTACAGAAATTTATACGTTAAATCTACTGTTATTCTGTGTTTAATTAACAGTCAAGGAGGCAATATACTGTACAAGGACTAAAGTATGTGTCTGATGACGGTGAAATTGAATGATCTTAAATGCATTTTGATTTAACTAACACAAGTCAACGTTTTTTGGTGTGTTTTTTTTTTTTAGCTCACCATGCCAGACAGCATGGAATAGTTGATGTAATCATTCGGCTAATTGAATTAATATTAACTTCTTCGCTGCTTGTTATCCAAGGAAGGTTTCTTGCTGATTCGTTTGTTGTTTTGTTGCGTCTTTTTCAAGCTCACCGGCCCCATATTTAATAACTTCATTTCTACCTAATTGCAGCCCCTTAATGTTTCCTCAAGTGACTTAAGCAGATGGGAATTTTGCGCATTTCCCCCTTTTACATTATGCCGTCAATTATCTAGCATACATAATATTCATAATACGCCATAGTAAGCAAGACGCTGGCAAACCCATTGCTTCCCTCTCCTGCCCATCACTGGTCTCGAGACATGCGCACTGCGGTTGAGCTACCGCCCCCTCCTGCACCACCCTCCCTTGCCAGCTATGCGCATACCACAACAAGCTCTGATCCAGCTCCACTTTGCTAACAGCTGTGTCTCATTGCTCTCATCTTTAAACCACGCTCACTCGCGTTGATCTGATTTCTTAGTGCTGCTCTTTGTGTCCGTTCTTTTCCCCCTTTCCTTTGGTATATCGATGAACTATTCTGCGGCATATGCGAGCGGCGGGTCGGGTCTAGTATAATATTATTTCAGAACTCACCTCCACATTCTGGGGCGGCGTCCACAGCCATGGCCGTCTCAAACTCGCTGACGATCAAGTTTTCTCTGCTACAAATCGGGTCGTTACGCACGAAATCAAAGCAGGTCACAGCATTAGTCACGATTCTGTGGACAAATTTTGACATCTATGCAAATGTTTGATGGTTATTTTTTATTATTTTCTAGATAAAAGATGCTCTTAAAATAATGAAGATTATTGATTCATAAGCGTATACATAGTGTTTCTGGTTTTCTATTATGATTAAAACTTTTAATATTGATAGCGTGATGGGTTTAATGGAATGATCCTGTAACACATTCCACTCTGAATGCCAGTCGGGAATATTGAGAAATAAATGAGTTTAGGAAATTTAGTGCGGCCAATATGCAAACATGCATAGTTTTTGCTTCGTTTTCGATGAAATGTAGTAGATGAACAACACCTTTCACTTGTAAAAATGTGTGGTGAATAGTTGTCAATGTGATATATGAGAACGTGAATTATAGAGTGATAAATTAATCAAGAAGTAGATGGCATTTTAGATTCTAGGAAAAAAAACAAGTTACAATCACAAGACACCGACAATCATTTTAAACGTTGCGGCCCTCCACTAAAATACGCTACCATAAAGTGGCCCCTGTGCCAAAACAATTGCTCACCCTGTTCTAGATTATTAGAAGATTTGTCTACTGGAATTCAGTTGTATCTTACGCAATTTAAAGCTTTTACTCTGAGCCATTAAGACAACATAAAGATATGATCTTACTGCAATATCCTGACTTTGGAAAAAGTTATGTCATGATTCATTACAGGTAGATAGGGTGGTCTGTTGTATCAGACTATTGGACTACAGCTAATACTCTATAGAGAGGGTTGTCTGTTATATCAGACTATTGGACTACAGCTAATACTCCATAGAGAGGGCGGTCTGTTGTATCAGACTAATGGACTACAGCTAATACTCTATAGATAGGGCTGTCTATTGTATCAGACTATTGGACTACAGCTAATACTCCATACAAAGGGTGGCCTGTTGTATCAGACTATTGGACTACAGCTAAGAGCGGAAGGGTTGATCGACTCACTGTTGGACTGATTGTCGTGTGCGTTTATGAGGCTGAGGATCGATCAACAAGACAATGATAAGTTGTT
The DNA here is from genome assembly GCA_002072015.1 of Radix auricularia. Lineage (NCBI taxonomy): Eukaryota > Metazoa > Mollusca > Gastropoda > Lymnaeidae > Radix > Radix auricularia. The sequence continues at coordinate 11,094 of MUZC01000859.1, forward strand.
AAATGCAGGTTCGACCATGCCCCCCCCCTTATATTTGAGAAAAATGTCATAAATTTGTTACAATAATACTGAACTAAATTCCCCGCAAGTTAATTACATTGTAGACAGTGTACACACATCAAATATAAAAAAGAACCGTTCGACTGAATGATACCAGGCTGTGATTTGCTTGATGTTTTGTTGTTTTTTTTACTAAAATAATTTGATTGTTTGCTTTGAAACTCTAGTTTAATTTTGTTCACCTACTTGCAGAATTGTGGATCTCCCATGTTCCTGTTGATGCTCTGTAGCGCTGCGTCGTTGCTCTGACAGGCGACAAGACGATCACTGCATGAACCCACGGTGGCTGTTTCGGAGAAAAACATTATTACAAAAATCAAATTTCAAAGACCGAGTTTTGCCAATGGATTTAAAAGAAAATAACAGTGTTTTTGGGCGACAAATCTTTGAGTTTTGGGATGGGTTATTGACTACCAACTACCAGTGCACAACGTGTGTCTTTAAAAATATTTTGTTTGCATGTTATAAAAGTTTATTGTTAATAATTTATAACCCTATCATATCGGTGATTTGCCATCTAGGAAGTAATGAAATAATTATGTAGTTACAGAGCATTAATAAATAAATTTAAAAAATCAATGTTCTGATTCTAAAGTTCCTAAGCTCTACATTTTAATAAGGTAAGAAGAGCAATTGTTATATTTCAGCAAGTAGAGGTTAATGAGGTACGTCCAATAGCATAGGATCTCTAGCACGTAACACCATCTTGCTTATCACTGCAGTGGTTTGTTGTTGTTTATTCAAGTTCATTTAAGATGGTGTCAACAATTATATGGTGAAACATGTCTAAGTAGTTATGACTACCACTAGCTTATGTCTCAACTTTATTTATTACAAGTTTAAAACCAATATTAAATGACCGTGATGTGTTTTAAAAAAAGAGATGACGCTGGGGTTTTTGTACCAAAAGACTCAATATATTTAAGTTGACAATATGGAAATGTCCAACTCTTTAAATTGACGCGTTTGCGGTACATCGTGTGACAAGGATTTTTTTAAAATTATTATTTACTAAAGATTATTTAAACATAGAAACTAAATAATGACAATTGCCTTTTATGTTTGCACATGTTATTCCCCTTAACCAAATTTGACGTTTGGAGTCAATATGACTTCGGTAAAGCCTATATCAACGGTCCCCAGACACTAATTTCATCATATCCCCCCCCCACACACACACACACATAAATTAAAAAATAAAAAATAATTAAAAATAACCTGGTTTATTGTAGAAAGAAATGTTTTTATGTATTAAACCTTTGAGGTTTCTGTTTGTTACAAACAATATCTGTAAAGTATTGGTTACTATACATACGACAGCTTTGTGCTCTCTCTTGGGTCTGGAAACCATTTCGTATTCCTTGTATGACGGATCCCAACTCCTGCTCGCAAGGAAGGTTACTAGAACATTCAAGGAACTGAGCAGCAGATCTGATGAAGAAAGATAGAACCTTAGATGCTAGACTTATAGCGACAACGTGCTGACTATTCTGGCGCTGCATTTAAAAGACAACTACACAATTTCACCTTACCAACTTACTTGCACTCCTCTTTTAAATATTGCTGAGATAGTTCAAACATTTCGCCCGGTCAACTGACTTGCATTGCTCTTTGAAATCTTGCTGAGATAGTTCAAACATGTCCCCTGGTCAACTTACTTGCCTGTTAAATCTTTCTGAGATAGTTCAAACATTTCGCCCGGTCAACTGACTTGCATTGCCCTTTGAAATCTTGCTGAGATAGTTCAAACATGTCCCCTGGTCAACTTACTTGCCCGTTAAATCTTTCTGAGATAGTTCAAACATTTCGCCCAGTCAACTTACTTGCATTGCCCTTTTAAATCTTGCTGTGACAACTGCAAAAGATCTCCGTTACATAGATCAAGACCCTTGACACAATCTGATGGGTTTCCGTTTGCATCTGTAGATTATAATAAAAGACACGTGTCTCCAACAACACGAAATATCCCAGCCTATATTAAACTGAAGTCTTGTATGTAATGTCTTCAGAAGTTGTTTCTTTATTCTTCAAATTACCGGTGACATTATTTTCCCCATTATAATCCCTTTAAAACATGTAGCGTAAGATTAAAATTGTATGAATTGAATGATACAATTTCGTGATCTAAAAACGAAGGATGTGTGTGTTGTAGGGTGGGGTCAATATAATAAGTCAATTTCTGCCTTTAACAGTAATCTTTGTTTTGTGAATTTTTTTCTCTAAAAACAGATGGTCTGATGTAGCTCTGAATTATAGCAAGTTTACGGAGAATGGTCACGAGACACGAACATACCCCGTCGACTGCTCGACTGATTGACACGGGGGTGTGGGGATGGGGGCCCATGGGAGAGAGTAAGGATTCCGCTGAGCGTGCAAACTATACATTACATACATTATATGCATTATATAAATAATCATTGAAAGGTCAGTGTCTTGTCTCCGCCCTTAAAACTATAGCATGGTGGCGAATTTACGCTGAATTGTTTTCATTTTGAAAGTATATGTAGGAGAGCGGACATACATGTAACATAAAATGTTGGAAACTACATGTAAAACTGCTGCTAAATGTTGAAGGAGGTGCGTTCGTTTCTCAAAATATATATTTTAGTTGTTGTTGTTTTTTCTAAATAATTTAATGAAGGAAAAACGATTGATTATTTGATTCGAGATTTGCATCAATATTTTGTGTTGACTTTTAAAGTCTTGAAAACAAATCTTTGCACACACCAGTCTGAGTGTTAAGGAGAAAGATTAAAGTGTTTTTAATCGATAGCAGAGTTTAAGAAAGAGATAAAAAAGATGAGGGGTTAAAAGAGCGCGAGAGATAGAGAGGGTAAAAAGAGGGCTAAAGAAGAGGAAGGGAGGAGAAACAGATGGAGACGGAGGAGCAAGAGCTTAACAGAGTGGGGAAAAGGGAAGTAAGAAGGAAAATGACTGCATGAGACGGTGTGTGAAAGCAATAACAAAAAAATGGAAAAAAATATTTTGGAAGAGAGAAAAGAGACAGCAACAGTGGCGTCGCTAGAGGGGTGCGGTGGGGGGACCGCCCCGGGTGACACCATCAAGGGGGTGACACCAGACCGTAAAATTCTATATATTCCCGTTATTTGGCACTAGAAAACTCGGAGGTGTTCTATCCGTTAAATCATGAGGGGTGACACCGTGAGCAACCGCCTCGGGTGACACCAACCCTAGTTACGCCTCTGGACAGCAATATGAAATAATTGAGAGAATATCGAAAAAAAGATAGACGGGAGGAAGAGAGGACAAAAGAAAAAGGTTAGTGAACACCTAAGTATGATAGTATGTGTGAGAGAAATAATTTGTGGAAGATTGAAAGAAAGACATTTGAACCACAAATTCTTCAAATAGAATCACTTACCACAATAATCTGTTAGATAACCAGTGATGCCCTGGAGGGCTATAGTGAAAACTTTCTCCTGATCGTTCCCCACGCAGGGGCCGGTGTTTTGTAGGGCTTTGGTGCAGTTGACCGACAAGTAAGCGTTTCTGTAGAGTCAACACATCATGTTGTTAGAATCATTTAAAGAATTATCGGTGTACACCGCAGTAAGAAAATGAATTAACATTGAAAACAATATGACACAGTGGTTATTGAGGCATTGCACTCAGATCATCACTCATTATTGACTTGTAGCTTAAAGTATCACTGTAATTCACGTGACAACTTTCATTGTACTTGATTCAGAAAGGTACAGTAACTGTCAGTACACGTCATTCAGAAAGGTACAGTTGATATCAATATACGTCATTCAGAAAGGTACAGTAAATATCAATATACGTCATTCAGAAAGGTACAGTAACAGTCAATAGTCAATATACGTCACTCAGAAAGGTACAATAATAGTCAATAAACGTCATTCAGAAAGCTACAGTAACTGTCAATAGTCAATATACGTCATTCAGAAAGCTACAGTAATTGTCAATATACGTCATTCAGAAAGGTACAATAAATATCAATATACGTCATTCAGAAAGGTACATCAAAATATCATGTGTCTTCACAGACATATAAAGGTCAAGAAAAAGCCAAGAAATGTAAAAGTTGTATGAGTTTTTAAAAATTTTAAAGAAATTTAAAAAAAAAATTGCCAACTTTCAAGGAACATTCAGGACCCACTACCGCAAAAAAAAAAAAAATTTGTTGAAAAAATTCATTTTGGAGTCCGATATTCTAGAGGTAAGTTTATGCGTTGCCTTAAGGTCCCAAAAATAATGGTATTCCAGATGAACACTTTGACTTACTTGCAAAAGTCCTTCCAGTTAGTTTTGATCAAGGACGGGCCAGTCACGTCTCTCACAAGACCGGTGGTACAATTAGCCATGGCCTTGGCACAAGGTCCATCTGGAGATAGTCAAAGTTAGGAGATTTTGGAAAGTTAACACAATGGATTTAATATTGTATTGAAATTCGTCACTTACGGCAGCAGTGGTGTATGAATGGGGGGATGTCCATCTCTGGCTGAACTTGCTCTATATATGCTTTTGGAATGTTTAAAATCCCATTTTGACCATAAGTTGTTTTTTATATTTTGATATACTAGCGATTTACCCGCGCAATGCTGCAGTAAATTAGGATTTCAGTTAGCGTTGAGAACCCGCGTAACACCAATTCAAAACACCTGTTGATTTTAATCTGAATCATGATGGATATACTAAATATATTACCTTAAACCGTCTTGTCTGTCATGCCCCACGGAAAAACAAAAACAAAAAGTTAAAAATTACATACTTTCAATGATCAGAACTGATAATTTAAATATCTTTTTCGTCTTTTCCCTTTTGCGGGAGGGTACTCTACAACTTCCCAGAATGTTTAGGCTCCTACGTACACAAGAATTTGGAGATTTAAAGATGCTTCTTTTTTATACAGCTCATATTGGGGAAAAAAACAATATTTAGGCAATCGTCCCCCTAGTGAGAAAGGATTTAATATTTTTTGCCTCTTACCATCACGGGAGGGTAATCAATAACTTTCCAAAGTTTTAAGCTTCTACCTACACGGAAACTTGGAGAATTAGTGTTGATTTAGTTTTATATAGCCCATTTTAGAAAAAAAAAGTTTTCTGGCTTCGGCCACCCATAAGTGGAAATTTTTAAAATTTATATAATTATATAATTATTTTCCTCGTTACCATCGTGGGGTGTTACTAAACAATTACAGAAAGCTATACACTTCTACCTACACAGGAAATGGGAGAATGAGTAATTTTCAGTTTTATATTTTTAATGGAAAAAACTAAATTGGGGCCCCCCGCATGCAATAAGTGATAATTAAAAATGTTTCACCTGTTGCCGTCTCGGAGGTGTACTCAATACTTCCTTAAGTTTAAAGTTCTACATACTCGGCAAAAAGGAGAAATAGGGATTTTCAATTTTTACACATAAGAAAAAATTATTTTTGGACCCTCGACTCCCCATGAGTGGGAATTTAACATTCTCTTTCGCCAATTGTCATCGGGAGATTGTACTCAAAACCTAAAGTTTCATGCTTCTACCTACATGGGGAATGGGAGAATGGGTGATTTTCCGTTTTTAAATATGGGCCCCCGGCCCCCCAGTAAGGGAAATTTTAAATATTATTTCACCTGCTAGCATCGTGAAAGTGTATTTATCAACTCATCAACGTTTCATGAGTCTACCTACTCGGGAAATAGGAGAATTTGTAATTTTCAATTTTTATATAGTTCATATTATGAAAAAACCGTTTTTGGGGCCACAGACCCCCATGAGTGGGAAATTTAACATTCTCTTTTGCCAATTATCGTCGGAAGCATGTACTAAAAAAATGTCTAAAGTTTCATGCTTCTACCTGCACGGGAAATAGAAGAATTATTGATTTTCAATTAGTTTATAGCTTATATAAGGAAACAAAAAAACGGCCCCCATGAGTGTGAATTTAAAAAATTATTTTTCGCCAATTTTCGTCGAAAGAGGGTACCCAACAACTTCCCAAAGTTTTTTGCTTCTACCTACACGGGAAATAGGAGAATTAGTGATTTTCAATGTTTATGGAGTTCATATAAGGGAATAAATGTTTTTGGGGCCCCGACACCCATGAGAGTAAATTTCAAAATTCTTTTTCGCCAATTTTCGTCGAAAGGGGGTACCTAACAACTTCCCAAAGTTTCATGCTTCTACCTACATGGGAAGTGTGAGAATTAGTGATGAGTCAGTGAGGCATCTTGAACTTTCTTTGAAACTTGTTTCATTTTAATAATAAGAAAGGAAAAAGACGTATGTTAATTTTAAAAAATAGTATTGACAATTGACATATTGTAATTTTAAGTTTTTAAATGCTTAAATGATGAATTGAAAACATAAATTGCAAAAAATATTATAAGAATGACATACTAATCAGCAAATATGACAACAGCAACTCGGTTTTATTATGTTTTTTATAGCCATCATTTAATTTTTAAAATATATATAGGACAGGAATAAAAACTTTTTGGTGTTTTTTATTTTTACTTTTCCTCTTATATTAGAAAGGTGTCACTAGCTCGGAGTCTATTCCCGTTGGCTTTAGACATTACAGCACATAGAAAAAAAATTCTTTAAGTTTATAGAATTATTACAAAGCTTTGAAGTGGAAATATTTTTAAAAGGCTCTCACCGCATCCAGCAAGCATTTGATCACTCTTCAGTGCAGTTTCAAGCTTGGACAGGCCGTCCAGTAAAGGCTGTGGACACACTTGTCCATTTTTAACTGCGTCCGAACACTGGGAGAATTGTGTAATAGCCCTGTTCAGAGAGTTAAAGATATTACTAAACACCTTTTAAAACTTTCCAGCCAGACAATGGCAGAATAAAATTCTCTGTCTAATTTTTATAATGGGTAATTTTTTTCGGATTCCTTTGAGTTGATATAGATATGTCAGACGGTATAAAGAAGAAGAGGGAAAGCAGTAGGCTACATGTGATCAAAAGTGTATTGAGACCTAGCCATTTCTGCAACAAAAAAAAAGAATTTACGTTTAAATATGGCGTTGGTTGGAAACTTACGGGCACGCTATTGTTGCATTGTTATTCCTGAAGTCTTGCAGGATATTCAGCGATTCCTGAATACAGTTGTTCATATCGTAACCACATCCGGTTAGAGTACCATCGGGGACTTGAACACAGAAAAACAAACACAAGTTTTAATGAAATGAAATAGAGAGTATTCTTAACATTAATTTAGACCCCCCCCCCTTTTTTATCTTTTTTTTTTTACTAAACGTTTTTTTTTTTTAATTTTAGTTTTACCAATTAAATAGAGTAATGATACGTTATTACCTACAATGATGTGATGGCTTTTTGGAACTTACGGCAAAAGTTGGTTGTCATATTTGCCAAAATATCGGTCTGCTCTTTGGCCACTATTTCACAACCCGCAACAGCGGCACTGTTTATACACGACAAAACTTTAGCATACTCCCTGGTGGGAGAAAGAAAACATATGGTAATTAGCCGGGTGGGTGGATGGGTATATGGATGAGTGGAGAGATTAATTGAAGTGTGGGTGGGAGATGGATGGATGGGTGGAAGGATGGATGGATTGGTGGATAGGTGGATGGACAAATGGATGAATGAGTGGTGGGTGGCTGGATGGGTGGGTGGATGGGTGGATGAATGGGTGGGTGTGTGGACTGATAGATTGATGGATGAACGGGTGTATAGGTGGGTTGATGGATGCAAGGATGGATTTATTTTTAAATCGATTCTCACTTGGGAAAATCAATTGGCATAAGGATTAATGGGGAAAAAAGGTTGTTAACCTTTTTGTGGAATGTCCTTTTGCTTAATTCTTTTGTTCTCTTCCAGCGCCATTTCCAAACGGCCAGCCTAGTAGAAATAACAAACTCACCTACAAACGCCATAAAAATCACTGTCCTGGGTTTTTCTGTTAATGCGATCCTGGGCATCTTGACTTAAACACTTAGTGACAGCTGAACAATCCACTGCGTGACCAACATTGACTGAGACGGCTGTGGAAGAGTCAGATAAACGGGGGATTTAATTTAAAACTGAAAGGTGTTGTTGTTTGTAGAAAAAAAAATAAGTTGTCTTGTTAATATTGTTGACTGTCGTTAAGTTCATGTATTCATCTTTCACATAAATAAATTGTCACCGAGAGATTTTGGTGTCAGGGCCGACTTTAGGCATAGAAAAACTAGGCAGGCGCTAGGACCTCCGATTACGCTTATCATTAGTCGGAGCCTCGCAAAAGAATCTTATTTATTTTTCTATTTCATTTAGGGCCACCAAATTCACTTTGCCTAGGACCTCCAATTCATTTAGGCCGGGCCTGTTGTCACGCCATACAACACGTGTCACGTGGTTATGCTAATTGATAATTCAGATGCAGAATCTTCACGATCACGGGTATGTCCATGGCCTTTGAACGCTACATCGCTTGCTAACAGATCATCCGTCATGGTCTGTGACACGCAATTATCTTCTGCATAGAAGGAGCGTCTGTGTATCTAAGATATAAAATAACAATTTTCCGCCACCCACTTTCCCACCTCCCACTCATTATTGATGTGTGATGAATCAACACCCTCTCTGTGATGCTTAACTAGATTTTGTCCTTGGCACATCATGTATTATTACAACGCTCTTATTAACACATGTTTTTTTTCTAATCTATAATAAGGTGTTTGTTTTTCCTCTACACGTATGGTATCAATGATCTCGGCCTTTACTTTACTCTTGTGAAATTTACAAATGAGAGTCAGACCACAGCGTCATTTAATTTTATATCACTTGGAAGAATTAGAATTATTTTTATTGAAATAATTAACAAAAAATAGACAGTTTCACTTTTGTTTTAGTTTTTCTCTTGTAACAGAAGAAAGCCTGCTTCTAAAGATGCTTGATGGATTTTTCCCAGCTCCCCTTCCCTAATAATACTAATATTGTGTTAATTTAATTATTATTAACGTATTGATATAACATGATCTTCCTTAACAATGACATATAGTCTAATGCTCCCCTCGTTGATGCTGCTTTTCTTATTTCAGTAGATCTATTTTTAAGTATTTATTTTTTACTCTTTCATTTTCATTTGGTAAAGCGAATAAATCGTTGCATTTCTTTAAAATGTAGTTAATCATTAATTATGAAATGGCGTATTTTATCAATGTATAATAAGGAAAAAAGAATTATTAAATAACTATTCTACCAGCCCATTACAAAATAAACTTATAAAATTACAATAAAATTTTGAACTGCAAAGATAAAAACAAGGAACAATAATTGTGACCCAGGGATTGACCCCAACATATTAAATTTGATTTAACATTTGACACATGTTTAGCTGACTGCATACTGTGGGGGGAGGGGGAGTTTTCATACCGATAAGACATTCAGTGAAACAAATCTGATGACAAGGCAAAACTGAAATCCGCGTTGACCACTTGATCTTCCAAACAATTTCGACAATATATATATGACACGCGGGAAGAAATCAAAGCCATCATGTGAATTCTCCCAGAGTGCCCTTACAAAATCATCTTAGCGTTTACTCTCTTGGGAAAGTTTAGGCTCTACACCACTTCCAGCAGTGCTTCACTCGCTTGAAGGAAGGCCCTCACAATACAAATTGTAGATTTCCAAAACTTCGAACTGACATCACATCCGCGTCATATTCGATTAGACTAAATAAGTGGATTATCTTTGTGGCCTGCCAGTCCATGCAAGTCTCTTCACCCATCTCATTCGACACACACACACACACACACACACAAACACACACAGATATATATATATATATATATATATATACATACACATATTTACACACACACATATACACACTCACACTTTTTAAATAAATTATCCAACCGACAAATCTTCTAGTATGGCGGCTGGGTAGCGAAGTCAATCGTGCGCTCGCCTCACAAGCTGAGGGGCGTGGGATCGAGCCCACGAATAGCCACTGTAAAAATGTTGAGAAATGACTAACGCTAAGAAAGCCCTCAGCTGACCTGGAGAGGGATTGGCGGCGCCAGAGTCTACCAAGCCCGAGAATGCTCTAATGGAAACATTACAATATCCTACGACCTCGGGAAAAAATATGCAAAACAATAAATAAATAAATAAATTCGAGAACAATTAAGTGTTTCAAACAAGTCAAGGTGACATTTCAGTACATTTCCCTATAGAATCTATAAGTTTTTTGTTTGTTTTTTTCTAAACAAATAACAGCATTCTCTTGTCATCGCTATTTGTTATTTTTATTTGATCATAATCAGAGTTTCAATTTCAGATACTGTTATTGTGTCCAATAAAAATAAAAGACAGAGTTGTTCATTTGGACGCGCATGCGAATTTGCGCCGTTATCATGAAGTTATAAATAATATAAACCAAAATGAGTAACCTAGAAGTAATTAAAACTTTAGGACACGTATACCTCCAGTTAACTTTAATATTTTAAAAGTTTATTTTATATTTATAGATTCTTTAAATCTCAGATTTTTCACACTCCCCCCCCAACCGATACTTTTTTTTTCTCAGTAAGTCTATAGTAAAAATGGAAAGCGAAAATCCAATAGTTACATAAACTCTTCTAGCCGATTCCAAGAAGTAGAAAGTACGAATTTTAACAGTTTAACTAATATTAATATAATCTTTTTTAAACATATCAATAGGTTAATAATTTAGAATCCTCGAGACTGAAGAAAACTCTATAAAATAACAAGATTTTTGTTGCCAGATGTCCTTTCTTGGGTCTGTAATAATTATTTATTAGATAATCTTATAAGTATAAGAGTCTTCGTTTAATTGGCCATTTATTAAAGAATTTAAAAATATCCCTTATTTAGTTGGTAATATGATAACAGTTACTGTTCCAGGATATATAACACAGGGAAATAAGATAAAATTAGAAAAGGTTGTTGATGACTTAGACACCAACACCCCCCACACACCACCCCCCACCCCACCCCAGTTGATGGTGGTATACTACGAAACCATTTCGTCCCTGGTACTAGCTGAGCTTTTATGTACAGCCATGAGGAGTGCCAGCACGTTTAACATTATAGAGTACCGCAAATGTTGTTAACTCTGAGGTGATATTCCAGAGCGGTGGCGTAGTGGGGCTTAAAGGCTTCGAGTCAAGCCCAGTTTATAGAACCTAGCTCCTTTATGTGAAGATCTGAAATTTAGAAACGGAAGCTTGTGGTGTGGTAGCATCGCGGTGGTAGCGGGGTAAAAGTATTGAAAACACAAGATCCCCTGTGTGTGGCTTCTCCCTCATGGAAAATTGACACCTCCCGGACGTGTTTTCTTGGTGCTCAGATGACCCACCATTAGGTCGACCTTTCCGGATGTGTTGCTTTGCGACGCTTTTTACCTTGGGGTGGAGGTTTGTCACCAAGATAATTTCGCGACTTAAAAGAACCTTAAACTTATAAATGGAGACAAGTTTTCCTTCATGTAATTTCACGACTACTCTTTAATTTGGCCCAGAAGTCAAGGCTTTGAGAGAAGTGATTAACACTGACTTCTGCTAAGGTAAAAATAAACACAAATGAAGCTGGGTGAGCGAGGAGAGGGGTTTATGTGGTGGAAATTTAGTCCATCAGTTTCAATTTGTGGTGCCTAGGGGATGACAAGAATGTAGTATCCAACCCATTTTAACATTTCCGACGAAACCAAAAACATTCCTTACATGTGCCTTAAAGGGCCCCCCAAATATAACTAGAAGAGAGTGCCCCCCTCACCAATAACGAACGATCGAAACTAAGTTACGTATATTAACATTATTATTTAAACACCCGTTCATCCTAATCATCAAGCATACACTTTCGTCAAATAATTTTTTAGTCCTGAGTCGGTGCAAATGGAGGCGGTGTTCCAGCAGGATAGAGTTATCGAACTTCTACATTTATGTTTTTGACTACTCAGAATCCCATTTGCTTATTAACGTTTTAGATATTTGAGTTAAGATCTTCAGACATTGTTTATTACTAGACCCTCCCCAAAATTTGTTGAAGCTATTTCTTGTCACCGTTTGTGGCCCAGCGGAGATCCAGTAGATGCCTAATTTAGACTTTTGCACTTCACCAGCGTCATTGGAATTATAACAAATATTTATAATGACAACTTAATAATTATTAAGATTTAACATATTGTTTTTCTCAATGTTTATCTCACGGTATGGTTGTGGTTCTTTGCCCCTGCAGCCAGAGGAGTCACTTGGGTTGGTGTCACCCAGTGCAGTAGGCCATTGTGTCAACCCCTCACGACTTACCCCATAGACCTCCTTAAAGTCCAGCAGTGCATAATAACTCTAACATACATAACTTTACACTTTGGTGTCACCTCTTATGAGGGTGTTATCTGGTGCGGTCCCCACCCCCTAGTAACACATATGCTTGTAGTTCAGAGCCATACATTTTCTTCTAATGCTTCCTGATGACTTGCAATCTTCTTTAAATCCTCCCTACATTTTCATATTTTAGCACTGAAAGCCCATCTCTTCAAACTTTACTTTCATAATTAATTGATTAACCATCAAATATTTCTTTAAATGATAATCACAGCTTATGTACATTGTAATATCGTTATATTTTGAAGTTCAAAAATTGATCAAATATATAGATAATCTTGGCCTGCGATAATTTGATTAACAGCGCCAAATCAAAATTTATATATTATCAGTTACTTATTCCCCCCCCCACCCCTAATGGAATTTCACAATTAATTATTTAAATTATCACATGTTTCATTCGCCAAAATGGTATCAGGGACAGTCTATGACATTAAATGAAGAAAAAATGGAATATAAAATCTGAACGAATCAAGTTTTACGTTGTCACTGCAGTCAAAGTTAATATAATTGTCTTAGCTTAAAGTGTCCTAACTTAAAGTGTCCTAACTTAAAGTGTCCTAACTAAAGTTTCCGGAAACGTGTCCAGGAAAGCCAAACCAACTCGTCATTTCATATTTAATCATTATTTAAAGATACTTGGAGAATGTATGTATTATTGACATGCGATTTATTAAACTCTTGTATTTTGCTCAAACCATTAAGGTTCACATAATTAAATAGTAATGTTTGTCTTCTTTAGTGATAAAAAGAAACCACAATAAAATGTATACGACTTGTTGTTAATTCATTTTTGGATAGGGTCTGAAAATAAAATTATGTTTTCAGAATAATTACAATTGGAATCGCGGAATAAAAAAATCTAATGTAGTTTGGAAAGTAGAATGAACCATCTTGATTTTTTTTTTAAAGTTAAGACTACGTTTGAATTTTTAAAAAAATCTTAATTCGGGTTTTTACTTACCTAAAAGAAGAATACAAAAAAAGAACTTCATTTCTTTATGACGGCTATTCCAGAGCTACGTTCCTTTCTCCTAAACAGATTCTATTCGACTTCAATTAATCCCAATGTATGTATCAGACTACAAAAAAGAAACCAACCATGACACCTCGAGGAAGGGAATTCGTGACGGTGTCACCAGGGCTCAAAGTCGCTACGGATGTGCAATGGGCGTATACTTGAAAGTGTACAATAAATAGGTTACAAGATAACAATCAAAGATGTATATCACGATTGGATTCTGATTGGATGGTCATTTGAAAAACCGTTGATAACATGATTTGGCCCAAATCACGAGAATACATTTTACAGAACATCGCTGTAATTCTAACAAGTCCATTGTGTACATTGATGGAAAATGAATCACCTAAAAAAGCTTTAACCTGTGGTAAAGATTAAGGCGGATTTTTTAATTTTTTTTTTTACAAAATAAATTTGCTTACCGTTTAGTTACAAGGCATTCATTTTTTTTTATTTTTTTTTTTATTTTTTTTTTTGGTAGGCTGATTTAAAAAAATGATTTTTTTAAATTTTATTTTAAACCACTTTTCGATATAATTATTTTATTTATTTTTTGTAAAATTAAAAAAATCTGGATACAAGCCAAGATGATGTGATCACCCTCTGGACTTATAAAGGTATCAAGCAGCCTGCGAAATTGTTAACAAAAGTGGAGAAAAAAAACATTTCAGATTTCTAAAAATCTATTTTATAGAGCATCATAATTTCAACAAATAAAGAAAAAAATGTAAACACCAAGACAATATGGCAATAGCTTTTTTTAAAAAGCCACACAAGAGATGGTTTTCCCATTTATTTTGTTTTACAATTTATAGCATACTAGATACGACCCACTGTGTAGCATACGCCACAAACTTGCTCATAGACAGTACAAAGAACGTGAAGGGGGGGGGGGTCGAGGGAGAGAGAGAGAAAAGGACACAAACAGCATTTCGAAGAAATGAAAACAACGCCAGAGAAAGTAGGGGCCGTTTGGGGGGACGCATTGTTTGTCTCAAGATATGTACACTGCGGTTGTTATATGCTCCCCTCCCCCTCTATTTACTACTTTCGCTTGCCAACCACTAACTGTTTTGTCGACCCTAGCAACGTTCATTCGTCATGTTTATTTGAACATCTCTTATTCTTTTTCTGGCGAATTACCGTATAAACTTGTTATAAAGCAGACCTATTTTGAACAAATTCGAGGGGCGGGG
>MUZC01000859.1:35695-52317 GCA_002072015.1 Radix auricularia
CCCCCGCTCAAAAAACCTTAGCACCCCTTTGCTCACTGTTTTTACACCATTTTAGTATTTCAATGTCATCATTTTACAATCGTTGACTCATTACATCAAAATTTGCATTTACACAATAAAACAAAGCAGTATAAAGCTAATGGTAGTAAAAGCGGGCATATTGACGAAAATTTTGAGGCCTTTCGAACGGGTAACCCGGGTACCCATTCAAAGTTTTGACGGGTACCCGGGCAGCATTTTTCAACAATATTGACAGCCCTAGTCGTAGCACCAGCCACATCCGCGCGGGTTGTCTGCCGTTACTTTGTCGTAGCAGTAGACACTCCGATTAAAAATACATATTACTAAACTCAGAGACTAAATATTGATTGTACTACTTTCCACTCAGGTCACTGACACTGCATAAAAAAAAATTTTGTTTAGAAATACTTCTACTTTGTTTCACATTAAAGACCCATTAATGCCCATTATTGACTGCTTCATCAGCTCATGGCTGAATATTGATTGGTCTAGTGCAGGGGTTTCCAAACTACGGCCCGCAAGCAGAGGCGGCCCGAGAGGCCCTCTCAATGGCCCATGGCCATGGAGACCTTTTAATCTAAAAAATAGATACTATTTTTACCTTTAGTTTACCACAAAACTTAGTAGTTGGGGTTAGTAGTCGGCCCCCAAACTGTTTGACAGTTAATGTGGCCCTTCGACAGAAAAGTTTGTAGATTCTGGTCTACTGAATAGATAATTAAATTAAATGAAATCTCAGTTACATTCTCCATTCAACTTAGTCTTAGGGATTAATTATGAGAACGTAACATTTATAATAATTGTCATTTGGATTGTGGCTTTAGTGACTTATGGAATTAAGTTAAAATGTAAGTAGGCTTAGGCTAAGTAACTAAGTAGGAAGCAGCATGACTTATTAAAATTTATAATAGATATCAAATTATTTACTGGCCCTAATAAAAATTATTTTTCTACTTTTTTCCTGCAGTCTCTAGGTCTGAAAAGCAATTAATCAATTGAAGTCAAAGGAAAGGCACATTCAAGAGCTTTAGTTGACCCAACAATCATATCTTTATTTTGGTGGGGAAAAGACAAATGGCAACATATGTTTCACTTCTCAGCATGGCTCATGCACAATTATTAATGCTATCTGGAAGACAAAATATATTCACCTTTAACCGCAAAATATTGCATTTTAACTTAAATATCTTGACTTCAAACTT
Source organism: Radix auricularia (assembly GCA_002072015.1). Taxonomy (NCBI): domain Eukaryota; kingdom Metazoa; phylum Mollusca; class Gastropoda; family Lymnaeidae; genus Radix; species Radix auricularia. Next base: position 36,919 of record MUZC01000859.1, read on the forward strand.
CTCTACAAGACAAATTCACTATGAAAAAAATCAAACTACTAATCTCAAAAAGAATCCGCAGAAAGCAATAAATTCTGCCAAACCAACAGAGTTTTTTAGTGATAAAAAATCAGCATCGGAGCCTAATAATAATGAAATCTCAGAGGATTCTTCTGACACAATAGAGTCCTTCAAACCCAGGAATAACAAACCCAGGAATAAAGGCAATTCTTCACCATCAGAATATTATAAAAAGACATGGCTAAGTCATCTATCTACTACACCTATTGCACAAGGTGATGCCCTAAAAGTCCCTGGAAAACAAAATTTGCTTTCTGCTGATGTTTTTGGAACACTGGTAACAGGGTCATCAAAGAAGGATTTAAGAGACCCTAATGAAAGGTACATGCCACTCATTTATTACTGCCATAATATAATGTGTCTTTGAGAAACTCTGTGTGTATAGGAAACATTTTAAGATTTATGTGTACCTGCCACTTTAGTCTTCCTGTTCAATACAGTGCTTATCAGCATGCATTGAATGACAACTTTTTAAAATCGATGCAATAAAATCATGATCACTGTCAAAAGCTTCTGGCTCACCCCATGTTTTGCAATGTACATTTAATAGATTAGTATAGATTCAACTGGCAAGTTTTTTTTTTCAATGATTTTCTTTTCTAAAGTTAATAATTTTATAATGCTAAAAATATTCTTTAGAATAGAAGAAGCACTTCCAGAGGACAAGGATGAGCCCAGAGATCATAGACTGGACATTCCTTTGACTAGGGAAGGCAGGATAGGAAAGAGGGCTTTCTACTACACAAGAAAAATGTCTATTTTAGGTCGTGAAGGCAAGGTGGGAAACTTTTATTTTGTACCTGGTATTATCTACGTCAGGAGTAGGCAAACTACGGCCCGCGGGCTGCATGCGCCCCGTTTTGGAGTTCTTTGCGGCCCACAAAAGTAATATCGAAAAAATTAATAAATTTATGTTAAAGATGGATGTTTCTACTTGAATTGGGGTTACATTTTGGTTAGGTGCAGCCCCTTGATGTTTCATTTCTCAAAAATGAGGCCCTCGCCCTAAAAAGTTTGCCCACCCCTGATCTACATAATATTTCTAATGAATTTTTTGCTACATTATTGTAGGTCACTTACTTAAATTTTGGTTTAAATACATAAATGTTTTAAAAATATTTACTCTTTTAAGACACTAACTTTGTTATATATGATAGTTGTTTTAATCTTTAAATGAAACATTAATTAAACTTTTTTAGATCAAAGAAGCAATATCAATGTTTGAAGACATAATGATGCTTAGGGATAGAGTCATGCCCAACAAACGAACCTTCATTACTTTAATTGGTATTGTGGGCAGAGTGGGATACACCAAAAAAGCCTTTGAACTGTATACTAAGGTAAGAATAATAATAACACTTCTATACTCAAGTAAGTCTATGCAAAATATCATTATCTAGTTTATTTGTCAGTTTTTCTTTTAGAAAAAATATTGTTTTAAATTTTATCTTTCTATTTGAAAATGATAAGAAACTAAAAATGAAAGTTGATGGTATTTATTTTTACTAGTTGTTAAGGTATGAGAATCACTGAGAGAGTTTGTTGTGAAATAGTTGTGAGCGATGTTCAAACTGCTCGGTAAACAGAACACTGAGTGTTCATCGCCATGACTTTGGGGAGATTATTCTATATATAGCGTGGGACGGGGCTCAATGCGGCAGTCAGTAGATGTCAGGACTGCGGGTACGACCGTGTGTGTAGTGCTTGTGAGAGGCTTAGTCCTAGGCCGAGCGATTGTCAAACATTTATCGAGGTGTGCTCGAATGTAGGGACAATCAAGAGAAGTGAGACTTATGAGGAATTAGCCTGTTATTGGATGTACCTGATGGCTGTAATTGACTGTATTGTATTATTGAAGCAGTGACTGTGCTTGTATTATTGCAACAATAAAGAATTGAATATTTTTGACAAGAGTGGAGACGTTGGTCTTAGTCCATCCAGAACCCAGTACACAACACTAGTTAATATAAAGATGAAATTTATCAACATTATTTGTGCAGGTAAAAATGAAATTTAAGATATTTTTTTAGGGATATATAAATAGATTGGGTTAAGTTGTCAATCATATATTTTTTATTGTGAACTATTGTTATTACACTACAAAAATTGTGCTCAAGAAGAAAAGAAAATGTTATTGGATCAAGAATTTCATAATTTTTCCCTTCTTGATTGTAGATGAAACACTTGGGCCTTGATCCAGAGGATCACATCTATACAAGTCTATTCAATGCCTGTGCTAACTCCCCATACCCAGCTGATGGCTTGCGCAAAGCCCAAGATCTTCTCCACTATTTACAAGATGAAGGAATCAAACCCAACCTCTTCACAATTAAGGCTGCAATGAAGGCATTTGCTTTGTGTGGAGATTTCCCCATGGCATTTACATTAATGGACAAAGCCTCCACTTGGGCAAGGCTAGACTCTGATTGCTTTAATCACCTTCTTATTGCATGTGCAGCGGACAAGCAAAAGGGCTTCCTAAGGGCTTTACAGGTTAAAATATTTTCATACAGTTGCAATATTCTGCAATATTCTTTGCTTTTTGTAAATTAAAATTTTTCAAATATATTCTCTGCCTCTTTTAAAAATTGTTTTTCTTTCTTTTACAAGCTGTCCAGTTATATGATAAAAGTGTTCCTAATTATTAATCAATCCAGGAAATGTATTTAAAGAACTAAAAATGTCTATGTCATGTATTGGTAAGTCTTTAGACATTTTTTCATGCTAATTTTGATTCTAAATTAATATGACATTTTATTCTTTGAACATTTCCTCTAGGTCTGGCAAAAGCTAAATGTTTACAGAGTTAAGCCTGTTACAAACACATATAATCTGTTACTAAGATGTGCCAGAGACTGTGGTGTTGGTGACCCAACAAACTTCACCAAGTCTATAGGTCTAAGTTTACCAGATGCCATTTCAAGCGAAGACCCTTGCATCCTTGGAGATGGAGCTGAAATGAAATCCTGGAGGGACAAGTCCATCCAACCTCATAGAAATTGTTTGACAGCTGGGTCTCCAAATCCACAAACAAAGACAGATTTGAACGCCAATAAAAAAGAAATGGTTAAACTTCCTGAAGGCCGTGATCAACGCTCAGTGGCTTTTTCAACTAGTAACAATAATAGTTCTGAATACAGTGACGTGCATGAATTGACTTTAGCAACACAATCTGAAGGTAGCCATAATTTGTATAAAAGTTCAAAGCAAGATGTGAGAAGCCAGTTGTATTCTGAAGTTCTAACAACAGAAAATCCAGACAAAGCTTTACAGCCAGATCTTTCAAAGAAAATATTGTTGAAAGAACTGAAAAATCCTCAAGGTCGATTAGCAGTCCTCGGGGGCTTGGAAAAGCTAGTAACACACATGAATGAAGTTGGTGCCCCGCCTGATGTAAAAACATTTGCTCTCATTCTGTCATGTTTACCTGAAAATGAAGTCAGTGAGTTTGAACTTTTAAATTGCATGGAATCCAATGGAATGACTCCAGATACAGATCTGTTAAATGATATCATGATGAGACGTTATAAGAGACATAAAAGTGAGACTGTCATGGTTAGTTCTTATTTCAAAATCTCTGTTTCCTGATAATGTTTAGACGTTTTTTTTTTTTAATGGAAATAATTGCCTTAACTTTGATGAAGAATTTTTTGAAAATAATACATATCATTGTATAAAAAGAGATAAATTCTTTGAATCTGTTGAAATCTTGATTCATCTTTTCCATGTGTTGCAAGATAATAATATTATGATTTCCAACTATGGCAGAAAGTAACAATTAAAAGAACCAAATCAAATTACTTTTACCTTATCATGTATGCCTGTTACATCTCATTATCAGTGTTAAATGTTTATATCAATGTGCCCTGGTCTGATTTATTTATATTTGAAGCTCCCATCATTCATCATTCCAGGATAACTATTTTGTGATGTTATCTTCTGGCAGGCTCTTCTACCAGTCATGTCAAAACTCAACTTAACTCCTAACATGAGGACCTATGCTGCCTTGGCACTTACATGCCATAAAGAAAGTCAAGCCCACAAACTTATTCAGGATATGAGGGTAATTAAATTTTATTTGTAATGATCTGAGCCTTATGTTAATAGGATGGCAAATCCCTTAATTACTGATTTTTGTGAAAATCATATTGTATGATTTGAAATGTAAATCTGTGGAAGGCATCTAGTGATGAGATATTTCTACAATAAAGAAATACATTTTACCCCTATCGGGTTAACCTCCGTTAACATGCCAACCCTATTAATTTGGTGTATTCAAAGTAGAAGCTCTCTTTATCTCGGCATTTGCTCAGCAGTTATGTTGATTTTATTATGTTGCAGAATCCTTAAATCTCAAGCACAAAAGTGGACCTAATTTGCCACTTAATGTCGGTTATCACACTTGATTTCCAGGCACCATGCAGGAGAGCTATCACAAGTGAAAATGACTAGAAAGCGGCTTTAATAACACTGGGGGTGATGTTAAATTTTCCATCAGATCCCCATGTCGATGGAGAAGTCTGACATCCTTACACTTACACCAAAGTTTGGACACCCAAACTTTAAAGCTAGTAAGGGGTGGCTGGATTGCTTTTAAACAAGGCGAAAAATTGTCTTCAAAGCAATTAGTGGAGAGAGTACTGTGCTTAAAATGAAGAAGTTGGTGCCATGGCTAAAATCTCAAATGCGCACATCTTTGGATAGCTATGAGAAGCAGAACATGTTCAATACTGATGAAACTCTTGTCTCTTGGACGTCTTCCTGACAAGACTATAGTTTTTCTTGGGGAGGCTTGCCAATGGCTGATAGTTACACTAAACAAATTGCCTATTACATGTAAAACTGAAATATATCATTATTATGCTTTAAAATGACATTAATTAGTAATATGCTAAATTTACGTGTCTAAAACCTTGCAGTGTTGATATTATGAAATAACACTCTACGATGTGCAGACTAGTTGTCAATGGCCACCATTCATTCAACCACATTAAGACTTGACTAGTTTTGTTTCAGTTATAAAAGACAGTCTTGTGGAATTTTTTTTTAAAATATTGCCAATGATTCATCAAACTAATTGCGACAACATTGTTGTGTGCAAAAAAACTCCTAAAATGTGCATTCACATTTCTATTTATTAGTAAACACTATATACATAGAGAAATTTCAAGCACAATTTTGATATATTACCACCATATTGGTTTTTGTTTATCTCAATCAGGGGTTATCGCAACGCTTTTTGGCAAACCACTATGCTTGTGACATAACTGGTTTCAACTGTTTCTGCAATTATTATAAATTCTTTTATTGCTAACAGCCTCATTTAAAATGTTAATATTTCAGGCAGCCAACTTAGAACCTAATGCTGAGATAATCGGTCACTTAATTTGTGTCTCTGGAGCCAGTTATGTATACAAACTTCACATGCTCAAAACAATGGAACAGCTTTGCTTGAAGCCCGTCAAGGAAACCATTGCAGTCATTGAGAGGTCAATAGCTTTGACCAAAATGAAGATAATAGAAGCAGTAAGTTGCCATAAATCAAGGCCAGTTTTGAAATTCATACTTGCTTATATGATTAGTTTTAAAACTTGATTGCTTTCAAATACTCCTATGAAGTATGAGAACATTTCTTAATTTGATATTCCCCTGATACAAAAAAAAATTTGCTTTGAATTCTACTTTTATCAGATTGTTTACACAAAGGTTATTTCATTTTTCTTTACAGGAAAAAAAGAAAGACAAAACCAGCTTTTATTTATCGGATGCTTATCAGCATTCCTTTCAGAACTTCCTCAACTATTATAAAAATTGGTTGATACATACAGAAATGAGAAAATCAAAGGACCCATGGGAAGGCTTTCAATCTTCACAAACTGACCAAGAAACTCAAGTTAAGAAACAAAGTTTGTGAAAGTCAATTTTTCTGAGACCTTTTGATTATTTGGTCTGTGTCACGTCTTTGATTAAAGAGATGTGTGAAGAGAAATTTATAAATGTCTTTTCAGTGTCTTAGTTGTAAAAATGCATACCTTTTGTGATAGACGTGTTGTGTTGTTGTATTGACATGGTATGAGCATGTGAGTTGACTGAGTATGAAACAAATGGCTTGTGCTGTGAACTAAAAATAGTGTGTAGAGGTGAACTAGAGGATGGCTGGCTATTAATGGGAGGTTTAACAGAGGGGCTGATTAAAGGATTGATTAAAGACATTAGTTACCCCGACCACAAAGTGTTCAACTGGTGTTTCTTGACTTGCAAGTTCTATTACATGGTGTCAGAAGTGGGATCTCAAGACTATTAGAAGTACTGACTCGATAAGTTCTATTACACCTTCCAAAGTCAATCAATCCAAATAATAAGCAGTATAAAAAGTAGACTTTTATTTATTTTAAATTAAAGTTTCATACACTGTACAAAATACCAACATTTTAATTTACAAAAAGAGCAATAAACTCCCGCAACTCAAAATCATTTCAATCTTCAATTTCACATACACTTTCATGCTAGTCTGGACTATTACACCAAAAACAACTTTGTTAAATAAAGTAGATTTTTTTTTTTTGCATTGGCATCCCAACAATTCTGTTGGATTCCTACTTGAAATCATTGGAAGTAAAATTATAAATAACAAGAGCTTGAAAGTCTTTTTTTTTTTTTAACTGATTTGTCTGGAATTTAATAAGCCAATATGAAATCAATACAAAATAACTTTCTTTCAACAGCTATATCTCCAATCACATTAAAAAATTATCCCTTGTTTAAATAAACACCCTCAAGAACTTGTGCTCAAAGAATATTTTAAACATATTAAAAATAAGTTATTACAAAATAACTAAACCATGACTTAATGATAATTTAATCCTCAAATTACAGTTATAGTTTTTAATTAAATATCATCTATCATTCAGTTTGCACTATATTTCACTTCAAAATATAATATAACTGAACAATAGCAAAATTTACTTTTAGGATAAGCACCTTTTAAAAAAATAAAATATCTTAGTTAATTGACCAAAAAAATGTATTAAATTAAAGGAATGTTCTTTTTTAAATTATAAATTCAGTTCTTGGTGTGGAGGTAATTTAAAAAATGTAACCCCCTTCAGTGAGTTGTATGTGACATTGAAATTCGTGTGGTAAATCCATTGAAACATTTTATTATACTTATTAAATGAATATAAACACCATGGAATCCACAGCCTAACTATGTCATGGTTGATAACAAGTTACCAAGTGACATGCTTCCATACAAAGACCTCAAGGGAAGAAATGGCTGAGACATTTTTATAGTCTTGAGAAATTCAAGTTCAAAACTATACATATTTATTATTAATTTACTAAATGCATTTTAATTTTTCATAGGGCCCGAGATCAAAACCCAATTTAAACCATTCTATTTTTGACCCTCTATCAAATAGAAGGGATACTAAAAAAAAATTGTAAAATTTCATACAGCCATTTCTTCCTTTGAGTATAAATATAAGCAAATTTTTCAGTTACCATTACATAATAATGAAATCTGTGGCTAATAAGCTGAATAACTTAAACATGTTTTAAAATTTTAATTTGTTCATTTGATAATGGTTATAATGCCATTAAAGTTTAAAAGTTTTAAATTTATTTAGAGAAAGAGAGTTCCACTATTTTATTAATTTATGCATTTAAATATTGATGTAAAACATTTATTGCACAATAATAATTTTGAAAATTTTTGCATGCTTACCATGAAATCAAGGTATTAACAAAATACATCTTCAAGCAATAAAATTACTATCAGCAGTGCTAGTTGACTTACAGCTAATATACAGCTAATTACAAAATATTATTTTTGTACCCACTAGTGAACATTTAATACAGTTAGTTAAAAGTTAACTTAAAAAGCTACCGGGCTATTAATTTTTTATTTTAAATATTTAAATGTGAATTACTATTTTATGAAAACAGAGCAAGTCATCAATTCTACATGTACATTTGGCATAAGGTTATGTCAAGTTTGAAAACCTACTTATGCCAACTTTGAGCTTTATCTGAAGGATGGAATTGCACAAAATTAAAACAGCTTAATCCTTAATTTTTATTTCCTTTTTTTTAAACTCAGGATTTTTTCAGTCTTATATGTTTAAACACAAAATGACCTAAATAACAACCACTCTTTTCTATATGTTAAAATACAAAATGACTTAAATGATAACCACTTATGTGTAAGTTTTTGAACAGCATCAAATGAATCAGATCATCATATAAGAACCATGCTAATGCTGGTCGGCTTCTCTGGATGACTTGGCTTCTTCTTTACTGGCTGTGGAAACTTGTGATGCCGCTGATGATAACATCTGACAATAAAAAAAGACTGTAATTCTTCACAAGTTCATTGTAAAAATATTTTAAAATATTGAAAATATTAAAGTATGCTCTTCTGGAAGGTTTTATCAGTGTTTTTTTTTATTTTAAAAAAGGCACCGGACAATGATAAAAAATACTGCCATGTGAGTAAAAAAAAGTACTGGGTTTTATTAGTAATTCCTTAGTTTCAAGCATTTCGTATGAACTTACTGATGTAAACAAACGTGTCGACAAAAAGTTTGTTGCTACTGATGACAAATTTTTTTTGGCTCCAACTCTGCAGCGCACATATCCATACAGGTTAGCTCCATTCATGAGAAAACCAACAACCACCACCATCTGTCACATTCAAATTGATTGCAATTTTCATCATATGGAAGAAAACAAAGAGTCTTAAATGAATTTGTAAAACCATAAAATGTAAACAGTGTTTGAATAATTGGAGTGATTTGAAAAAAGCAACAACCTACTTGTGTAATTTGGGAAGTTTTTAAATGACTTGAAAGCAAAAACAATATCTAATTCTAAGAACTTTAAATTGATAAATGCTTCTTTATTTGTATAATTGGCAGAGTTGAAAACCTTTGCAGCATTTGACATCCAAAAATGTGTCAGATCTGCTATGTTTGCAAATTCAATATGGAGAATTAAGTGAGTTTAGTTAGAGCTTGGCAACTTACAAACCACTTGAAGCTGAGTTGGAATATGGCAGCAAAGAAAAACACAACCCACAGTAGTTGACAAATGACAAGAGATAACCAAAATATTCTTGATTCAGCAGCTGAAATTTTGATGGACCCTGAACCCTGAAATTTGAGATAAAAAGAAATTCTAAATAAATTGTTATTGTAAGACATGCCGTGATACATGAAACATTAGGTCAGGATATGGCTAACAGATTAAACATTTATTTTATTTTTAAATTTTGGCCTATAAATTATTATTTATATTTACCTTACGAGATTCATAAACCCAGCGGCTTACTCCTTTCTCATCTACATAATTCCACCAGCGCAATCCAACTAATAATCTACCTGCAATTGGACGAAGAAATATTGTAACCATTTTTCTGAAATTATAGCAACCCATATTTACTAAGATTGAAATAGATTTATTATCAACAGACTTTCCATCCTCATCATGTTATAAAGTGCAAATCTTGAAAGCATTTTTATGCTCTTAAAATACTTTGGAATAAATTAAACTATTGTAAAAGAGATTTAATCCATTATAAACATTAATAATAATAATAAATTGATAATTTATATAGCGCTGCATCCCAGCAAGGAGCCGATTTCACAGCACTTTATATGGAGATAATAACGCATATATTAATTAAATAAATAAACATTCATATCATACTAACTACATAAATGGCAATATGTTATACATCAGCTACGTTAATCATTAAAAGAAATGTTGTTTCATTAATTTTGAAAATAAATTTTGAAAAGATGAGTCTTAAGTGCAGTCTTGAAGGACTTAGTAGTTGAACATTAAATAAGAAAATATATTAATTTCACAAAAATATCTAATTATTTCCAAAAATAGCTTAAAAACTACAATTTGGTTTGTTTATTTAATTGAACTAAAAGATTATTTATATAAGCTGATGGACATTTAGGTAAATGGGCTTAATTAGAATTTTTGAAAATTACAGATTCCCTTCTGAAATTTCCCTGACTAACTTTGAGTGGAATCATTTTTATAAAGATGTATACAAAATCAGTACCGTAAGAATTTCCCGCATTGTGATCAACCGGTTATGAAATTAAAAAATGGCGTAAAATCCATTTTTATTATTATGGTCATACTGATGTCATCTTTTAGAATAAGAATGGTTATTTTATGTATCCGAAAGACAGTTTTGAGTTAAAAAATATTTTTATCTGTAGTTTAGTACTATTATTTTAGTAATAAAGTCTAGCAAAATCGCATCTTCGAAAAAAAAACGTAAAAACTTCCAAAAAACATCACAAATCGAGCGAGGGAAACAGCCGCTATTGCCGGAAGTCGAAAACATCATTCATCACACACTGAATAGTTTTTATTTTCTGTAATTTCGTTTCTAAAGAGAGTTCTATCGAGTCGTGCATTACCGCTCTTTGATAAAAAATAGTAAACCGCAGATTACCGCGCTTTGGTACATTAAGAGTTAACTGCACTGGTCAAATAGCAAAGTTTGTTTATAGCTTGGCATTTGATAATCAGCCTAATTGCTTAGCATTGAAAACTTACATTGAATCAAAAGGCTTACTTACCAGTGACATTTTTTACAGTCCAAAAGTCCATACATAATAGAAGTATAATTACAACAAAGTTTGTGATAAAACTTGAACTGAATAATCCACAAAGAAGATATGCAACCAAGGCTGCAGCTCTGAAGAAGATGTGAAAGAACACAGCAATTGGATGTCTGAAAAAAGAATAGTGGAAAAAAATTACTTGTTACTTTTTGTTGGGTTTTTTCATCGAGGTCAGGGGTTGGCGAACGTTTTTGCCCGTTACCCCAAAATATAAAATTGTATGTTGCCGTTACCCCCCAAGACATGAGGTCCTGCACACACCACTTGGGCGTTCTGAGAGCGTTGAAAGCCAAGGGGTGTAGCGTTAAGCCCCAGTCGAAAATACATCTGTTGAGTTTAGAAGACTGATAAGTGATAAAGTAATAAGTAAAAATCCTTGTTCACAAATTTACATTATTGCTAAAGGCGGAAAAGTCTTGACGGCCTCCTCATGCGCAGTGTTGAAAGCCTTTGCAGCATTTGACATCCAAAAATGTGTCAGATCTGCATTGTTTGAAAATTCAATATGTGCCTCATTATTAGACTAAAATTCAAGAAGTGCCTCTGTAAATCCTCAATGTCACATCGAAATGGATCGACTACCCAACTAATTTATGCTATTCAATAACTGGAAAGCCAACACTGAACCACTATTTGAGCCTGATAAGGTGTCTGATGACTATATCCTTGAGTACTTGGTTACGTCAATAGTTATATTTCCACAATCTTCCAAGTACAAGGCCAAATTTGAAATAATAATAACCCGGATAATACTATGCATGACGACCTCCAGTTCAGGTTCCAGATGTTTTACAAGCAGAGCAACACAATGTATTATATAGTGGTTAACTTCATTTTTTTGGATTCCTCTCTCTTGCAAAAGCTGAAAATTCTAATTAATAAACCTTGCCATTTGTAATTATATGTACACATTACGGATTTTGTTATTTAAAAAAAATTAAAACATTAAAATCTGTCGAATTTTATATCCCAAATGAGACTGTTTTACCCCCCAGAAATCCCCTTTTTACCCCAAATGGGGTAATTTACCCCTGTTCGCTGACCCATGGTCTAGGTGCTTGGGGTTGAGAAAAATAATTGAAATTTTTTTTATGTCTCACTTAAAACTTCATCATAACACATATTATTATCTAATACCCATTTTAAAGGCATTTGAAAAAAAATAGTATTCCAAATTTAAAGGATGATATATTTAGGCCCTTTTATAGTAGTCAAAATATAAATGTTTAAGCTATCTTACTGAATATATTAATGTGCAAAATGCAGACAAAAGGAAGAAATTGTTGGGTTTAGGTGAAGAAAAAGAAAGACAAGAGAATATTTCGAGAGCATAGTCATGCTTGGTATATATAATCCATTCATTTTTTTTTAAAATTGTTTCCGGCAAGGAAATCAGAAGTAGTTGAGCAGCATTTTTGAAGGTTCTAGAAACAGAAAGACAGAAGTGAAATTTGGCGCAGGAATTTTTTAAAAATTGTTCAAAAACATGGATAGTTTTGAGACACTTCATAACTCTTATCTTTATACTGGAAAAGTGACTGACAAGACACGGTGGTACATCCATCTTTTAAAATTACCCGATACAGAAAACAAAGAATTGGTTTTATATGAATGGACATTTGATATTATATATAATATCTTTCTAGGTAAAAAGTGGGGTCCTCCCCTTTTGAGATCATTTTGTACAGAATTCTGTATTACACCCTGGTATTGGTCATGAGGTCACAGACCGATTCACTACTAAGCAGATAGACAAGGTTGAGGAGTAAAGGGGCGCCCACATAGGTTTGTGCCTAAAGCACCAAGAAGGCTTAATCCGGGCCTGCATAGCAATAAATAATACATAGATATAATTACAGTTCTTTAATTTATTGGATTTAAACAAGTGTACCAGGATATGTATCAAAATATATAATAAGTGAGTATAAAATTAATTTAATTTTAAATAAATATTTTAAGGAAGAAAACGTTTTTATTTGCATCCTTTATTATCGCTCCATAAGTTAATACTGATATCTGTACTAAGTGACAAAAAAACACGATTCACCTAAGTCACAATTACATTAGTATGGGCCCGAATAACCCACTTGACAGGTTGCACTTTATGGACCATATTTGATGAAAATTTAACAATTATGGTAACCCTAATTCTATGTGAACTACAAACATGAATTTTGAACTTATAAAAATCAAAATTTAAGCATTTAGCTTTTCCCTGAGTGCCGGTCCAATTAACACTGTTTGGGTAAGTTTTAAGTTTTAACTATGTAGCAGACTTACTTTAACTTCTTGTCCTTATCAACTAGATCATCTTCCTCTCCGAAATTTAGAGTCACATCCGTTTCCCCCATTATGACCTAAGAAAAGTAAGATACAAAATAATTTTATTAATAAAACAATCCTTATTTGAATGAACAAAAACTTTCATTTGAATGAAGAAACATTGTTTTTCAAATGAAATTAAAAGCAGAAAATAATGTAATGTCTAAGGATTGAGAGTTTGGAAATGGATGTAAACAGAAATTTTGGAAAACCCTTACAGCATGTACAACTATAAATTAATTTTATTAAGCCATGTTCAATAGTTTGAGACATCAGTTTCAATAGTTGCAAGATGTAGTGCACTATACACACAACACACAAAAGTAGACACAAGTTAAATTTAAAGACAATGTAAATGTTTTCTAATGACAAATGGACTGAAAACAAGAAAATAATGTTTTGGTAACCCTTGGCTAATGTTGTTTAGCCAAGCCTTAATTTCAATCTCACGAAGGCGATGTAGATGTGTATAAGTTTTAAAAAACTAGCTACAATGCAAATCCTTCTTGCATTCTTAAATATAAAGTGCTTTAAAATAACAGGTAAACTTCTAATCTCATAGAGGTAATGAACATTATGATTTTGTTTGGTCTTGATCCAACTGCTTTCAGATTATTAAAAAAAACACATAACTCATTTGCCTAATGCCAGCATGTTTTAGTTTAAGATTCAAATCCTAAGTCAATTTTTTTAGTTGCTGCAAAACTTTCAGTACTCCCATGTCCACTGCCATCATGGATAAATTAAAAGTAATAATAAGCATTAGAAATTTGAATCCAATCAAAGTCAATTTTAATAGAAAAGTGGGGGAAATATGTATATGCATTGGATGACAAGTGTGTTATCTTATCTTAGATATACAGACGCTCCTTCTATGCAGAAGATAATTGCGTCCACAGATCATGAGAGATGATCTGTTGGCAAGTGATGCAGCGGTCACAGGCCACGGCTATAGGGGTTCCACGCATTACCCCAGCCGCCTAACTATTGTCTAGTTAGGTACCCATTCGGAGCTGGGTGACTCGGGGACTCCTCAGGCCCTGAGAACAAATCTTCACCTTAGTGTGGATTCGAACTCGTGACCATCGGTATGACAGTCGAGAGCGCTACCTCTCGACCACCACGTCCCACCAAGATCGATAAAGACACTAATGTTAGTATTATGCCAACATCTGATCTTTCAGTCAGACTGGATATTAGTGCTTTTAAATAATGTCAATAGTGCTTGTTTGGACTTCTTAAAAACGTAACTGGTACTTTTTTTTGGGAAGACATATATTATTAAAAATACAAGATGTGAAAAGAATAAAAAGGTTTTTGTTTATGTTTCATTTTTATTTCATTTAAATATTTGCACTTATTCCTAAGATATAGAGTTTTTATTGACTTAACCCTAAATATCCCTAAAATTGTAAAAAAAATCTTGCCTGTTTGGAGGATGAAAGTGGAAAAAATTCTGCCCAGTAAAAGGTTAAAAAATTATTATTATGAAATGATTAATGAACTAATTTATTGCCCAATTTATTTTTCAATTTAATCATTACAGATGCTTTTACTTTTCCAGAAGATTATTGCGCCAAATGTTCTTATACATTATAATATAAGTATTTTAAGTATAAGAAAGCACATGCTGGTCAGTTAGCCTGTCAAAAAGTGACACAGAGCGTATTCAAAGGCCACTACTGTGTGAGGGGATTGTGTGGCACAATACACAGCTACCTATGTATCCTAAACTAATGTCATATACCCATTAGCCATGGGAACAAACCTAAAACCCTGCCTTTACAGTTTACACTTTACAGAGATTTGAACCCCTAATTCTTTCTATTTGGTTAAACACCATTATGCTAATTGATAATTGGCTGAGACTATAAATATAATTTTTAATTATTCATAGTAGGCTAATCAGGCGAATATTAATTATAATTAGGGCTGCGGAAATTACCGATTAATTTCTCGATTAATCAGTAATTTATTTTATCGATTAAAATTATTTTAATCGATAAAATAGTGATTAAAATTAAAGAAATGTTTTTTAAAAAGTTTCGATTCATTAATTTTTTAATTTTTTTTTAACGTAAAAACTTCTCCGTTAAAAATGATCAAGAGTGTAAACTTTAAAAATAACCTATTTTATAAGGACAATGATATAAAAAAATTATTTAACAATAACAAAATTTAAATTCATAGACATTATATTGAACTACTTATTTTTAAATATATCTCCTACCAATATTATATCTTTTAAATTAAATTAAATACTTAAGTTATGGGCATGGGCATTTTAAAAATGCCGTAAAATGGCACAAAATGTGAAGGAAAACAACATAGTGAAAAAGTGATTATGAGGTCTTAGAGAAAAAAA
>MUZC01000859.1:54428-64811 GCA_002072015.1 Radix auricularia
CCACAATTATTCAAACATTTTGGTTTTACACTATTGACTGAGAGGAATGTTCAAAATGTTGATAAAGGGGGTCGACGATTTTGTGACGACGCGTGGGGGGGGAGGGGGTAAACAATCGGCCAAAATCGCGTGACGTCATTTATGGACGGCCCCCTACCAATATTATATCTTTTAAATTAAATTAAATACTTAAGTTATGGGCCTGGGCATTTTAAAAATGCCGTAAAATGGCACAAAATGTGAAGGAAAACAACATAGTGAAAAAGTGATTATGAGGTCTTAGAGAAAAAAATCATAACTTTTGAACCACTTGGGATAAAAAGATGATTTTAAAAAATCTTTTTTGTTAATCATCAAAAAATTTCTATATGGCTGTATTACTTTTATATTTTAAAATTAATAAGAAATTTTCATTAAAGTGCCTAAACTTTAATACGTTATTTAACTTATTTTCATTTTTAACCATGTTTTAAAAATAACTTAATAAAAATATCAATTGTATTTTTTTATTACTTCCCTTAAAATTTTCAGTTTAATGACGTCATACATCTTTATTTCTAGCTTTAACAAAATTATCGATTAATTAATCGGTAATTTTTCAAAAGTTAACGATTAAATTTAATTTAATCGATAACAGCCCTAATTATAATTATAGAATTCGTTTAGGTAAACACTTATTATTTTAGCGAATTAAAATTTTTTTAAACAAAATGACTTACTTTTACTCATTTAAACACTTTAATCAGAAATAAAACAAGAAATAAAAAATGGAATGAGTATCCCCTCACACTAGTCACACCAAGAATATGTCAAAAGAATGTGTTAATATAATGCGCACTGCTCACCAATCTAACATTAGTATTCACAAAGCAGGAAAACCCAATTAACTATCATTCTAGATTTCATTAAAAGTCCTTTCAAATCAATAGTTGTGAAAGTAAACAAAACAATTGCTATCTACAAAGTGCTGCTAAATTACCAGAGTGAGAGTCAAACAAACAGAGATTTGTCAAAAATTCCTTCCCCACATTGTTCTAAATATTATTAGCTATTACTTGTCGTTTGCTTCAACCCGATAGATATTATTATTATGTATTATGTATGGCAAGAAATTTTTAAAATACTGATTTTTTTTTTTTTAATTTTCCAGGAAATCCAGTAAAAAACCTTTTTGATATTTTGCCGGTGCACATGCTTGCATATTTGTAAAAGACCCAAACCCTCTATCTGGTATGGTTCAAGAAGTGTTGCCTGTGCAAGCTCTATTGGCTCTATTATACTCTATAGACATTTCAAATGTATAAATGGAATTCCCAATGGAAATTGTTTTAAAATATTTAATGCTTTACAATTAGTTTTTCGTGTGTTTTGTGAGTTTAAAAGGATTTTAACTTAAAAAAGGGTTTTTTATTTTAATTTGAATATTTAAAAATCAGACCTCCAACAACAACAAGGCACTTAAAGTTTAAGTACCAGGCCAGAAGATAGTGAAATATATATTTTTTTAAATTATGTCATACAAATTGTATAGAATTATTATAAAATAAAAGTACTTTTCAACAAAAAATACTGTTTTAAGTTTAAGGTAAAATCAGAGTTTCCACGTCACTGGGTCGTCGTCTTTGTTGCTATGCCGTTTAAGTGTAAGACGCCGTGTTACAAAGAAATTGGAAAATTCTACTATTAAAATTCTAAACCTAAACTGTTATTATTATCTCTATTTTTATTATCTTTTAGTCATTTAGTACTTTTACTTTGTAACTTGTTACCACTTTTATTTTTTAAATTTAAATTTTATTTTTATGGATTGACTTAATTAAATTTGCTAGGCTAGGGCTAGAGAATAGTGCCAATAATTACCAAAATATATTATTAGACTTTGGTTTATATTTTTTTTTTAAAAATTTTACGAATGGTTCATGCTAGAATATGTTTTAAAAGAATTCTAATAATTAGATAAATTTAATAGTTTACATTGTTGCTAGACATTGTTGTATTGCAACGTCAACCGGATACAAAGAAAAAATTTAATTAAGAGTGGTCTCTCTTAAATTTCTGGTTATTTCCGATAAATCTTATTTACACGCAGTGCTGCCAGCGCTAGGTTTTTCAACCTAGTTGTTGGAATTTTTTACTTTGTCTAGGTTTCTATGTTGTTGTTTTTTAAATATACATAATTTAGGTTTTTCTTTTAAAAAATGTAATTAAACGATGTTTAAGTACAAATATTATTAAAATATGCGCAATTAATATCCTAAATAGATTCGATTTTTCAAATTTATTATTAAGCAGCAGGTGGCAAAAGTTTTTCCAGCCTCTCTGTCAACTTACATTATGTAAGGCCTATACTATAGACTATAGACTATACTTCACTATACCATACTCATACTGACATAGCTCTTCCACTGAATTCGAAAGGTGGTGCCATCTGTCTAAAGAAATCCGGTGCACGATAAGACAGCTTGGATGAGCCAAAATATTCAATTTCAATAGATTTTATGACAAACCTAACAGCTCTACAATTTCCCTCTACCTGCGTTGAGAGAAATATTCTCTCAAATATATATGACATAGACCAAAGATAATCCAATACAACCCTCAGATAGACAAAGTTATATAAAATATAAAAAGACAGCACTTTTCCTATTCCGTAAGACCGGTATGCAAGAAAAAAAACACATACAAATTCTCATTCTTTCCGTCCGGAATTCAGAAGTTGAATGTGTTGCCTGATCAAACGAGGGAAACAAAGACTCTATCAACATTTCAAACTCAAATTAAAATGCAATACGAGACATAAACAATGGATAAAGCTATGACTCAATAATGTTCTGTATAAAAAAAAAGAAAAAGAAACGTCTATAATAGGTCAAATAAGATTGTTTCCAAGAATGCTGATAAGTTTGGATTTTATAGGGAAGTTGATATAAATGACGAATAACTGCAGATGTAAGCATAATTTACTTCTGTAGAACATACTAATAACTTAGGGGCCCTTAGGGGCCGTTCTTAAAAATTACGACACGCATCTAGGGGAGAGCGAAGGGGTCACACTTTTGTGAGATGTGTGACAAGGGGCAGGGGTTGTTAACTGCGACGTCACATCAAAAAACGCTAAACTTTAAATGAAAGCTACACTCAAATATTTGATTGTTTACAATTAATTTAATTACATCTTAAATAGATGACCTATCAAAAGGCTTAGACAACAATGATCAAATAGATACAATATTACTAGACTTCTCAAAAGCATTTGACAAAGTTCACCACCTTAGTTTACTTAAAAAACTTAACTACTTTGGAATCTCAGACCCCTTACATCACTGGATCCAAGACAACCTCATAGGTAGGGAGCGAATTGTATTAATTAATGGATCGAAATCTGCACCAATAAAGATTAAATTAAATCAGGGGTTCTACAAGGAACTGTGTTTAATCCCTTATTCTTTTTAATTTAAAGAAATTATTTACCCAACATCTCAACGGGAACAAAAGTGAGATTATTGGCTGATGATTGTATAATCTATAGGGCAATTAAATCAGAATAGATAGCAAAATTTTACAAAAAGACTTAGATGAATTGATAAAATAGAAAACTAACCGGAGTATGTCTTTCGACCCAGAAAAGTGTTAACTGTTAAGTGTAACAAAGAAAAAGAAACGAATATATTCAAAATATTTCATTCGTGGAATAGAACTAACTTAAACTAACTAAATCATAATAAATGAGAAACTATCATAGAATCCTCGTGTCACTGAAGTTATTTAACCCATCCACGCCCGAATACCGAATAGGGTTGGTGAGTAAACCGAGATCAAGTTAAGTTGGTTCGACTGTACTTAAATGACAATAAAATGATTTGAAACATCCTCATTTTCAAATAAGAAATACTTCCTTTCTTCCTTTTTTTTTAAAAAAAAAGGTTTGGTGGGGGGCGCGCAGTTTTATGACGTAATATTTGCTTATTTTTAACGTGTCTAGGTTTTTTTAAATTTCGGATCTAGGTTTTTTGGGGGGGTTCTTTTTTTTTGGACGTGTTGGCTAGGTTTTTCATAAAATTGTTACTGGCACCACTGCTTACACGGTAACTTACGTCTAGAGTTTAAGTTAGAATTAGGTTCTTTTTCGGTCTCCATCATTTTACAAAAGCTAATTAATTTTTTTAGAATGTAACTTTTTAAAATCTGCAAACATTTCCAAAATGAATTCACAAGTCAAAGGCTCGTTGTACACAATATTATTTTTCATCGCTAGTGAAGTGCTTTATAGATTATATTGTAAAACTACTAATCGCCACAAACTGAAACGAGTTGAAAGTGAAAGTAGATTAAGCAGTACCTCTTTGCAAGTCTTACTTTTTCCCGATAAAAAGATAGCATGTAAAGATTATTTTATTACAGACAGCGGCTGTGTTAAGTACAATTGTCGCTTTTCCCATGAAAAAACATCTCTGAGTGAGCTTTATAAATATCTATGCTCTTGCAAGAGCACAATGGATATTTGTGTTTATATTATAACGTGTAAAGATTTAGCAGAAATACTTATGAAAATGTTTAAAGGAGGAGTCAAAATGAGGATCATCACTGACAAGGACCAACTTCATGCTTCAGGCTCTCAGATTTGGTCATTGCTTAAAGAAGGTTGGTTAAAAAATAAATGTCAAATTCATATAATATACTTAAAAATGTCTATAACTATATGGCATATTGACATGTCATATAATATAATATCATATATTATTAGCATTAGTATTAGTATTAGCATCATCATTATTGACATTATGGGCTAAGGCTAAGGGCAGGCACTAAGTGAGTCACTAAGGGAACTACACAGACTGACAGTGCTCTTTTTTTTTTTAGATTGCAAAGTAGAGCACTCTTTTTTCTGAGAAGCCACTGAGTGTCACTGAGGAAAAAAATAAAAATAAAAACATAAGCCTTGCCTCACTGTTATTAGGCCAGTAAGTTCAGTAGGCTAAGTAAATACTGTAACTGTAGTAATACTACTGACTGTAAATGTAAAGCTTTTACTTTAGTAGTCAGTTAAGTAAGACACGTTCATGGATCCTCCGCATGAAAGCCAAAAAACTGCCATTATTCAGAAAAATTAATGTTTGTATCAGAATAAATTTAATTTTGATTAGGGCTGCAGAAATAATTTTAACGATTAAATTATTTTTTAACAATTAATCGACCCATCACTTACAAATTATTGGAAGTCAGAAAGTAAAAAAAATTAACACAAAATAGCAGCCGATAAATAAAAAATTTCCCCACAATTATTCAAACATTTTGGTTTTACACTATTGACTGAGAGGAATGTTCAAAATGTTGATAAAGTTTGCCTACCATGTTTCTGAGTGAATTATTGGCCGCCACTCAAAATAAGCATTTGTGGAGATCGTTATCTGTTAATGTGTCCATGCACCCCCCCCCCCCCCCCACAACAACCGAAACGGTCACAGGACTGATGATGATGACCATGATTCTAACAGTTTGCCTATTTATCAAACCAAATGAAAAGCGTATTAAGCTAAAAGCAGTAATGGAGTCTGAGACAGAAAATGATTATGGCTATTCTGATGAATTACTGCTATACAAAAAGGAGATGAAAGTTCCTGAATCCATTAAGTATTAAGCCTCTACAATGATGGAACTAAATGAACACTGATATCCGATAATGTCATTCCTTGCCAAGACCGTTTGTGCATACCAGTTCCATGTGAATGATTGTTCAGCCAGGCTGGTTATATTGTCACTCATCACCTGAACCAATAATAATGTCAATACACTTGTCTTTATGCGTATTTGGTTAATAGATGACATATAAAGGAGACATTCCAGTGCTATTTAGATTTTCAACAAGAACTTTTAATACGTTAAATAAAAAAGATGACATATAAAGGAGACATTCCAGTGCTATTTAGATTTTCAACAAGAACTTTTAATAAGTTAAATATGACTAATAAATTTTAATTTTTGGCTTTAACTTGAATCAAAATTAACAATTAATTAATAGTTAATTTTTCTAAAGTTAACAATTACATTTTAATTAATCTTTTAACAACCCTAATTTAATTATATATATTGAAACACTGTTTAGGATGGAAACCATGGAAAAATTTGGTAAAAAAAACATACCAGTTGTAGAGGGAGATCCAAACATAGTTTTAGGACACATGTTAAAGTTAGGGATTCCAGATTTTACAAGAGCAAAACAGATTGCAACATACTTGGAGTGAGCAAAGACTGGTCTTACTCTTATGATAGAGGTTTATATGAATAAGGTCATTTTTCTATTACAGAGGTATTTGCATCTTAGAACTAAAATCTTTTGTAGGCTGAAGTCAGCATGTTGCCTGCTGAAAACCTTTTTCAATACAGTATTTCACTGAAGTTCTTAGTTAAGCCTAAATTTAAGTTTGATTCCTTTGGTCTTGGCATGTAATACTTTAAATTTTTGTTACATAAATCATAGTAATCTTATGGCAGCACACATTTATTTTATTTTCACTTATACACAACAAAAAATTCATAATACTTACACTAGTTAACTTACACTCTCAAAACAAAATGTCAATATCTTACAGATATATGTAATTAAGGATAAAAAAGGCACCTACTAATTAGAACTGGCCTATTTGTAATAATTCATAGCCAAGATGATGTATTAGCTATAATTTATTTTGTCATCTTTTTAATTAATTTTTAAGGTATTCCAGTACGAACCAACAAGTCATCTTATTTAATGCACCACAAGTTTGTTGTCATCGATGGTAGAGTTTTAATTAATGGTTCATTCAATTGGACTTACCAAGCCATCACTGGAAATCAGGAAAATGTTTTGATAACTGATGATGATGCTGTAACATCTGTTTTTAGAGCGGAATTTCAAAGACTGTGGGAGGAGTTTGGCAGTGAGCATTCAACTGGAGACCAAAGACTGCAAGAATTTTAATATCAGTCAAGATATTTTTGTACGCGAAGCAACTGTAATGATTTTTAATTTCTTATTATCAGAAGTGTTTTTTAATACCTGCGTTGACTTATTCCAAATCCTTTTGTCACAACACTTGACATTATTCTCTTTCTAATTGTAAAATGTTTTTTGGGCTTATACAAATGAAAAATAAAGCCATTTTAGGTCGATTTAAGTTTTTTAATAAAAATTTATTTTAATTCAAACATTTTCAAATCATACTAATTGTTTTTACTTTAACATCGGAATATTTTGTATAAACTGAATTTTATAATGTAAATTTTTATGTAAGCTTCAAAAATGTATATCTTTTCTAGATTTCACTCTGCATGATGATGGATGTCACAATATGTGCCATGTTTGTTGGAGATCCATTTATAATGTACAAAAGTATGGAACATGCAGCCCCACAACTTTGTCTTTTATATGTATATACAAATGTTTTATGAGCGTTTTAGGATGGATTGTCTCTGATAATGATTTACCTGCAGATGAGGGCAAATAAGTTAATTTTGGTGAGGCAAATTAGTCATGACTTGTGTTAAAATATGAAACAATATTTTTTACCAAGGAATGTCTATTTTATAAAAGTAGGATTAGGATAACTAGAAGCCATAAATATTGGTCCTTAATAAGTAGTTCTTTTTTTCAATAAGAATGTTAATATTGTTACAACTTAATTCAAAGCCCAAATTAGTTGTGAAAGTGTGACAATCATTCATTATGCTCATTTTAAATCCACAGGACAGTTTGTTGTGTATGAATTATATTATAACACAAATTATTATCTTTAAAATAATTAAAAATATGCAAAAGGTCTTTCAAAAAATTATTTAAACATTTTAATGAATCATGCACAAGAATGATTAGAATGTAATTTGCATAATTGTGCTATTACTATTAGTTTTAGTCTATGCAATAAAGAAAACTAACTGTTTTGAACATTTAATTTTAAGTGCTATTAGTGTAAATTTTTATTTTTGCCATTAATGAATGGTGTCTACAGATTAATTCACAATTGTTTTCATATCCGAAGTCAAACTATAATTCATCATTATTTTCATTAATGTAATGCTTTGATTCAAATGGGCGGGATTTTGGACTAAGTGCTCTACTAATCCTAAAAAATATTGCAATAACACAATTGAATTTCTAAATACATGTACATGATTTTGTTAATAAAAACTAAAAAGAAGTTTAAGTTGTTTTTATTCATTTTTTTTTAATTGATAAAAACATTCCAAAAAAACAATTATATACAACATTAAATATTTACGTTTTTTAACATAAAAATTGCATCAAAAGTAACCATGTACACATGAATTAAAACTGGTGTCTGCAAACAACGTAATCCACCATTAAAATTTTAATGGATTATGCCTTTTCTGTTTACACCCACATTTTTGCAAAATATAAAAGATATTCTTTATTTGATTTTTAAAAGAAAAAGAAAGCATTTTTAAATCAAATTATTTTAAAAAAATTAAAATTTCATGTTTATCAGTACAACTCAGTATCGCCTATAGTATGTGCTATTCTCCCCTTCCACTTGACTGGCATAATCCCCGTAACGCCCAGAACCACCTCCTTGAGTGTGAGTACCAGCGCTATAAGCACC
This sequence comes from Radix auricularia, assembly GCA_002072015.1. NCBI lineage: Eukaryota > Metazoa > Mollusca > Gastropoda > Lymnaeidae > Radix > Radix auricularia. Next base: position 63,026 of record MUZC01000859.1, read on the forward strand.
TTCATTTCTTTGAGACACCCTGCAACATATAAAAGTGCTTTGATAGAAATAGAATTTTAAATTATATAATTTAATAAAACTAATTTTATAATTTATATAGCGCACTGCAATCAGCTGGGCTGACAGCTCTTCATATAAAAAATAGTAACACATATATATTTCAATGTAAAATATTCATATCCTAACTACAACATATAAAAGATGATTGTATATATGAGCTACATTTATAATTTAAAGAAATGTTTGATTATTGCTTAATTAATTTTGAATGTAAAGTTTGAAGATATGTTTTAGTACAGTCTTGAAGGCCTTAGTAGTAGAAATACTACGAATGTTTAACCCTAGAACTGTCCTTACAGCCGATGGTCGGCCGTTATCAGTTATCCCCCGTTCTGTGGTGTAACGGCCGATTAAAACGGCCGTTAGTAAAATCATCATTAAAAATGCGAATGATTTTATTTATGTTTATTTTATATAGATCACTATAAGGAAATGAATTTCCTTCCTGTTTTCTTATGTTGTCGTTCCTACAACGTGTACTTATCGAGTGTTCTTTTGTGAATAAAGCCGAGTGAAAATTTTCGGAATTTTTTCTGACTGCCAAAATGTCTGGCGCTTGGGAGGGTCCATACGGATCGGAAAATTAACATTGGATATCTCCATCTAATTTATTTTAATTGTAGACCAATTAGAATAATAATTTCATGGACTTTCCAAAACTAAATGATGATAATGATAGTGATAGTAGCAGTGAGGACGACTTAGTCTAGAGTCAAATATATTGATGAAATTAGCACTGCACCTCTCGGTCATAGTGATGAGATTTTACTGACAAATTTGTTTGGTAGTGCATTGATATAGAGCAGATCAGACTCAGAAAAGATCCTATTGTCAGAAAACCTGTTTGCTGTCAGAAGATACATTTGGACATATTAATTATTAATTTCTAAAATATAATTTCTAATGATGAACTATTAACAACAGTCTCAAAGTTGAATGTTGGTGAAAGCAAAAGGTTCAACCTTCTAGGATTCAATGTGTCTTGCTATACAGTACTATACACAGATACATCTGTGCATCAGCTGTTGAATGTTGGTGAAAGCAAAAGGTTCAACCTTCTAGGATTCAATGTGTCTTGCTTTAGAGTATTATACACAGATATATCTGTGCATCAGCTGTTGTTATTGGAAGGCAAAAAGAACAGCTTTGTTTGCAGTGACAAAACAAAGACAAAAACAGAAATGACACTGGTGTCTTACTCGCAAAGTTGAGTGCCACACGCAAGCCTCACCTTATTCATCAGACCGACCAGGGTCTTAATCAGAAAAGAAAAATAATCAAAGACATTCATGTTTGTGGTCTATGTTTTCACAAATATTGTTAAGTCAGTTAAATGGTAAATATAATATAATTTCCCTTTCCTTTTTTTGGCGTAACCGAATTTTGAAGGTTATGAAAGAAAAAAATTCACCAAAATGACAATTTTGAAACAAATAGCATATAATTAAATATATTCTGAAAGAGTATTGCTTCTAGTATCTGAAAATCTTGGTTTTATGATAGTTTAAACAAGTTTTAGAGTGTAAGAGTGGTTTGAATGCAGAAGATGAGTAGTAAAATTTAAGGTTGTTAAGACCGCTCGTTATTGAGGACCGGCTAACCATTCAAAAAAAGACCGGTTAACCGCTCGTCTTTATATCCCTAATGTTTTGAGAACTAACAAGAGAATGTTGTCGCCTCGCGTCGTCTGATGGCATCAGAGCCCGCTTCCCCCCCCCCCCCCCCC
>MUZC01000859.1:72369-96026 GCA_002072015.1 Radix auricularia
GAAAAAATGATGAACAAAACTTGGACAGTAGGAAAAAAATAAATCGAGAAGACACACGAGCCAGTGATACCGTGGCAGCTATTAATAGCCAAGGACGACTTAAATTTTTCCCCGTGTATGTCAACAACAAAAAATGCACGTGTCTACGGGACTCAGGCTGCACAACAATTGTAGCACACAGCAAGATTGTAGAAAAAGAAGATTATGATGGCAAAACAGACACACTAACGATGGGCGATGGAACAAAAATAGAGTGCCCAACTGCTATAATCAACATCAACACACCCTGGATTCATGGTGAAGTTAGAGCAAGAGTTCTAAAGGATGCAATTTGCGACCTAATTATAGGCAACATTGAAGGTGTTATTGATTATACAGATGAAACGTATAAAGAATGGCACGAAAACAATACTCAAATATGTGCTAGTTTACAAAATATAGCCTCAATGAAAAGAAAAGAAGAATTAGAGACTGACGTTGAAGACACCCTACTCTTAGGAAATCAACGTATATCAAAACAAAACTTAAAGAAAACTCAAGAAGGCAAAACAATACATGAAATACAAATGAAACTCAGAAAAGAAGAAATAAAAACAGAAAAATCAAACTCTGGTAATATTGTGACCACTATTGTTAATCATAGACATGGCAGAAGAGATGAACATTTGAATCACAGAAATAGTAATAATGAGTCTGAGACCATTAAAGTACAATCATCTATAGTAGGAAAATTAATTGGTCGTAGAGGATACAGAATCAGAAACATTGAAGCAGACAGTAACTGTCAGATAAAAATTTATCATGATTATGACTCATCTAATCAAACTTTTGTTAAACTATCTGGAAGCAAACATGCTATCTCAGAAGCCAAGCGACTTATTCAAGATGCTGAACTTGATATTGTTAACAGAAATACTGATGGTCGTGATTAGTGAATTACTGAACCTTCAAGAGACTGATGAAGCATTGAAGAACTATTATTTTGAATTAATACCCATTGTAATGTTATTTTTATAACATAATTTTCTGTGGATTAACTTTGTAATCAATGCTATACATTATTTCAGCTAAGAGCAGATTAAATTACTTTGTATCCATAAAGGAACATTTCAGATCACCGCATATTATAAATCAAAGAATATATTTATTGTCGTAAAGTTGATTCAAAATAGCAATGAATTAAATATAGAATAGTATGGACAAGCATAACTGATGATTATATCCATTAGTCAGATTTTAAAATATTTTTTGACTTGTTGTAAAAACAATATTTATTGTGCATTTTATGCTTAATATTTCTAGCTATAAATAGACTGGAAAAAAAGAAATTGTATTGGTGCAACAGCTGAAGCGTGACAACCCATGAACGCCTCTGTAATGTTAAACTTTTGTTGTGAGTGTTAAAGACAATGTTATTTTTAAATTGCTGTGTAATTTTTGTTATGACCCAAAAATGTTTTTTGGCAAAACATTTTTTTTGAAGGAGGGGGGTGGATGTCACGTGAAAATGCGCGGTGTGTCATGGTCAAAAGGAGGCCAAGAAAAGGTCACGGGTGAATGTTCACGAGAACACACAGAGAGAGAGAGAGGACGAGAGGTTGAGGAGCCAGAGAGAGATGGCTGTGCTGTGTTGGGACTGATAAGTTCTTTTGTAGAAAGTGTACATACGTTAAGTTGCGGCATTAAAGATTTCTTTGTTTACAAAGAACAAGGACTTCAATGTTATTGTGGTGTGGAAGAGATTGCTGTCAATTAACGCTCGCAAAGTGAGAAACGGAGCACACCGTTACATAATTTGGGTCAAAACCGGTCATCCATGTTACATTGGTGTGAGAACGGACCATCCTGTTACAGTAGTCAAAAAAGTGATTATGAGGTCTTAGAAAAAAATTCATAAATTTTGAACCACTTAGGATAAAAAAATGATCTCTATGTATAATCATCAAACAATTTCTATACAGCTGTATTACGTAAATATTTTTTTAATTAATTTGAAATTTTCATCCAAGTGCCTAAACTTTAATGAGTTAACTTATTTTTATTGCTAACTGTATTTTAAAAAATTTATACAGATTATTAAAAAAAATTTAGGTTAAATATTATGTTAAACTAAAACTTGTAATATGTTAATTACAAATCATGATAATTTTTTAATTGTAATATGTTTTTCAAATATAATTTTCTTTACAACTCATTGGCCCTTTATGTAACATGCCTTGAAATAACACTTGAAAATGAGACTTAGCAATATATTCCATCGTATGCATCAGAATATTGTTATTTTTTAATGTCTATACTAAGACAGTGAAAATAATTCAATAAAACAAAAAATATCAATAGCCTGTTTTTGTTACTTCACTTTAAATTTTCAGTTTAATGACATCATACATCTTTATTTTTAGCTTTAATCAAAATTATTGATTAATTAATCCGGAATTTTTCAAAAGTTAACTATTAAATTTAAATTAATCAATAACAGCCCTAATACAGTCGAACCCACTTACCTTGAGCTCGGTTAGCTCGACCACCCTATTATGTCGACGTTTTTTATTGGAACCGCCAAATTCTCTCTTTGTCTTAGCATTTTCTCGTCGTTAAATTCGATTTTTTTAAGTCATCGAAACCTCATAACACAAGCACAAAAAAAGGGTCAAATTTGCCACTTAACATTGGTTATCTCGATCCCCATGACCAATCGCCAGCTTTTGAAAATGTTAGCTATGATTTTTTTTATAACCGAGGGAAGTTTCTGCCTCACCAGGGTCAGCTGGTGACATCACAGCCCACTTGCGTTTTGCTCTCAGCGCTGTGTTGCTTCTGGTACTATGGCAATCGCCGGCTTTTGAAATTCAAGCAAGTGGCTTCGAAGGCACAGTATCGCTCAATCTGGGAATCACCGCAAACGGCGTTATATTTAAACTTAAACGGTCTTTAAAAACAAACGCTAGTGATGGGACGATACCAAAATCATAGGCTGCTTACTGTAAACAAGGCTCCCCAGATTTTAAAATATATAATATAACAGACTACAGACAGTTTACCCACCCCCACTCTCAATCTCCCACACCATTGTTGTTGGTTAGTCCTATTAGCATCAAGTTACCGGAGGAATTCTAAGTCCATTGTAAACTGAGGGGATCGTATGGAATAATAAAATGTACCGTGTGCAGACTTCTTGTCATTTTGCAACCATTCATCCTTCAACCTCATTTTGACTATTACATGTACTGTACTACTGCTTTGTTCTCATTGTTTCATTCATAAGAAGTGGCCGTGTGCAAAAGCCATTTAACTATTGGTTAGAATTAATTAAAATATGTCAAAGTTGAAGGTTCAAAAGGAGTACCTAATTTATTTGTGTATGTTTATATAGAGAAGAGTTCACTTTGTCATGAGTCATATATAGGTCACGATATACCATTCTGAGCTGAGGGGACGGACCCAAAGAAGATGATTAGGAAGAGAATTGTTCGGGGACAATGAGGGGATGTGTAGGTTACATATTTGTGTAGCTTGTAAGGAAAATCAAGCAAGTGTCTTCGAAGGCACAGTATCGCTCAATCTGGGAATCACCGCAAAACGGCGTTATATTTAAACTTTAACGGTCTTTAAAAACGAACCTCTTAACAACCTTAAGAAAGAGTGAAGAAATAGGGTCCCGATATTCCGATACAATTCTGATTAATCGTCCCATCACTAATTAACGCACAACACGTACATAAAGAAATTTCAAGCGCATGTTAATATTTTGCCGCCATATTGGTTTTCGCTTTAACTCGATCATCGGTTATGTCGATGCCATTTTTCATACCCCAACGCCGTCGACTTAAGCGGTTTCGACTGTATNTATATATATATATACATATATATATATATATATATATATACATATATTTATACACACACATAAGTATTGTATTCTTTTGCAAAATACAGTTGAACCCGGCTATGTCTCCGGCCTAGGGGTTTGCAAAAAAAAGCATGGAGATAATCAATGACGGAGATAAACAAAAACCAATATGGCGGCAAAATATTAGCATGTGCTTAAAATTTCTTAATGTAAATGATGTGCGTTAATAAATGAGAATGTACATGCACATGTTTTTTGGAGTTTTTTTTTTACACAACAGCATTGCTGTTATTCCAGTGTGTATATGATTAAAAATACACATCATCACTGTTAGTGGCTTCAGCTAGTGAGCATTTTTTTTTTATATTTTAAATTTGCTTTGTTGGCGAAGCATAATAGAACTAACACAGGCGGGCGGTGATGTCCCCTGTTCTTTTAAGTCACCATCAAACAGCGTGAGACGAACATTTCATATGCACTCTCTTTGTGGGTTCTATAATAAAATAAGGAAAAATACGGACAGGACAATAAAACTAACGGTTTTACAACTAGGAATGAAAATCGTGAAACTTGAATATCAACCGCAATAATCATCCTTCGGTATCACACACTGTATGGTTCATGTTAACAAAACACTTAGATAAGACGCCCACTAATTTAAAACATGTCCTGGGTGAGGGGTATGTAAAACTTTGTATAAGCAGCATCTTATATTTTCGAAAATACGGTAGTGAAATGGTCAAGTGGCATCGATAACTAACATTTTCAAAAGCTGGCAATAGGTCATTTATTTTGAGATATTTGATTGAGATAACCAACGTTAAGTGGCAAATTTGGCCCTCTTTTATGCTCGAGATATTAGGGTTCGACGACATAAAAGAATCGATATTACCGATGAGAAAATGCTTAGACGAAGAGAGAATTTGGCAGTTCCTCTTCAAAAGCGTCGACTTAATAGGGTTGGCGAGTTAACCAAGGTCGAGATAAGTGGGTTCGACTGTACTATGCATCTAATTAAAACATTATTATTTATTGAAATACCCATCATATGATGCTTAATAGGTAGGGATGTATTAAATTGATACTTGGTATTAAAAAAATTCATTAGTTGAGAAATATGCATTAAAATTTTCATAATTTATTTTACAAGAAAATTTATTAAATGAGATTATCAGTTCAGTTTACTAAAAACTTATGAAACACAAAGGATGTGTTGCTCTGGACATTGAGTAGGCAATAATTCATATACATCAAACTTCATATTCAAGGGGAAGAATGTTTGAATGTCTGTATAATTTTCAATATCACTATCTTTGAAGCTCTCTTTTTAGATTAACCTATCACATTTTTAATATCACTGTTCTAGAAAACTAAAATTCATGATTTGGATGGCTTTTAAAAATATCTAGTTCCCTTTTCAATTAATTTGTTTCCATATAAAAAAAAACAACTTTACTCCAAATGTAAGTTGCTTAATTTTCATACCTTTTATATAAAGTGTACGTTAGTGTACATGGGTATTTATATATCAATTATAATTTAATTCCTTTAAATAGTTAATATTTTTTATTTTATTTAATCAAATTATATGAAAAAAATAAATAAAAAACACAAAAATTAAGATTTGATGTGTTTAAAAAATTTGAAATGACCGGACTGATTTGCCAAGATAGTCTAGTCATAGCCATTTTTGCGAACGAAAACAGACATGGCTGCTAAAAATATTTCTTAAAATTGATATAACTAGTGAAAATATTGACAAATTAGTATTTTAATCACCTGGCAAATGTTTGGCAACTAGAATCAAGTGATTTTAAGTAAGGTTTTGATGAAATTCGCACTTTGCAGTCTACTGGAATCACAAATGTACGAAGGTAAGTTTTAGTCTTTCACACATTTTTGAGTTTTAAATTTTTTTTAATAAAGTTATCAATCTAAGTTTTTGTTCTTAGTTACCTAGAAATATCGGAACATCAATTTTACTAAACTAATATTTTATAAAGTTTTAATTCTTAACAACGGTTGCTAAGTAATGTAAACAAAGAAAAGTACTCTGACTAGTTCAATTTTAGTTACTTTTTAAGAAAATGCTGCATGTTATTATAGTCCCAATGATTTCACACAATATTGATATTAAAAAGAACAACTGACAAATTAAGTAAAGTTTATGTTCTCTTTATATTTATTATTCATTCATGTCTAGGCCTATCTTTAAAAAATAATATAAAACCATAATGCATAGTCAAATCATTTGTTTTTGTTATATCCCCAAGGAAAACTCTTATGATTTTCATGATGATGACCCACCAGTCTCTTTCCCAAAGCTTCTCTTAACCAGAAAGCCAAGCTACATTATCAGGGAAGAAATGTCAACTAAAGAATCAGTGAGGCAGTTTCTAGATCCACAAGATTTCAATGTTTTTACCTTGGATTTGGTTCAAACATTTGTCGACTATATCAATAAATATGCTTTAAACATGGGACCTACTAAGTCCTTCATCCACAATTACAGTGGTTGATATGTTTCTGCAGAGGAATGTACAAATTTCTTGAATTCCTAATCTTATGTGAATAATACTCGTACCCAGTGCTCATCAATATTAGCTGACCTCAACTTTACAGCAAAACAAAGCTTTCATGTGTTTTTTCATACTGGATATAAGTTGTTTTTTTTTAAGACTTTTTAGTTTAGTATTAGGAATATGTGCAATGTGGGAAAATTTTTAAAATAGTTAAGGTTTTCCCAAAAACCTTAAAGATCTATGAAAAGAAATCTAAGGGAGATTATATGAGATGGATAAGAGGCTGTGAAATGTTAAAATTTCAGTGGAGAGACAATAAGACAGCCTCTCTTGTTTCAAATTACAAGTCAGTGAATGGATTTTCATTTGTTAACAGAAGAATAGAAATTCATTGAGTTTTAGACCATTATTGGTGAGACAACTAGCATTTAAAATATCTTTATGTGCAGTTTTGATATAAGTGACCAGCTTATAATTAAATGCAACACTCTAAGTGGCCTAAGATTACAAAAAGGTATTGGAAAACACCTTTCTTCCATTTTATTGACATTGCTAGGAAGAACTCCAAGAATGGAGGAAAGAAAATCCTGTAATACAGGAACTAATTTGCCCAAACTGTTACCTCCAGATATATTTCACAGAGCACTAGGTGGATTTCCAAAAAAATTGATACCATTCAAAGTTCTTCAAATGCTGTCAGTAAAAACCACATAAAAGCACATCAATCTGAGTCTGATTAACAAACTTAATAGAAATTGTTAACTCTGTGCCTAAATCTTGAAGGTTAAAATATATAGAAGTAAGATGTGGCCCTTGTGACACCTACCTTCTTTGCTTTAATAAAATATTAATTTTCATGTAGATTTTCATTAAGTTACAATTGTGTGCATTCATATTCTTTGGTGTGAGAATTACTGACATTTTTTATTTTGGCAATGAGATCATTTTTAAACAAACAATTCTTGTTTGAAGGTTAATCATTTAAAAAAATTGACATTGACAAAAAAAAATTGTTAAAAAATAATTTGCAGTCTCAATTAATTGATTTATTCATGAAATACACAAAAATGAATATCTTTTCCTATATCAAGATCATTTTTCCAAAAACTTATTTTTTCTTTATTTTCGTCTGATAAAATTTTTTATTTTTCTTTCAAAATGATGTTGTGTAATTTTTTTACTTCAGTTTACAAAAACTTCAATGAATGTTTACAAAACGTTAATTTTCAAATAACTCATTCATGTGCCTACAAATTGATCTGCAACATGATTAGTTTAGACTTCAAGTTTTAATGTTATTGAGCTTTCTGTAAAGTCAATAACAATGTCCTAAAAAAAGGGAGAAAATCAAGGAAAGTAAAGAGTTAAGATTTGAAACCAATGTTTCATGATCCAATAGCTATGTGTTTATTGCTGAAACTGGCATTATATTCAAAATGTGAAATAACATGATAAAAGAACAAACCTGACTTTCTTCACGTTCACTTCTCCTAGCACTCCTTTCTCGTGAATCTCTGTCTCTATTTCTTCTGTCATTCTGACGTTCATTCATTCTACGTCGGCCTGGGCCACCTGGATAGTCTCTGCTACCTATAATATAGTAATCAATTATTTATTATCTTTAACACTTTCAGCTTCTTGCAAAGACAAATTAGTATATCTCTTAGGAAATGTCACTAAGTTAGTATTTCTTTCTTTATGTTAATCTTTAACTTTAGGTTCCTATTATTTTCTTATGTTTTTAAAAAAAAAAAATTAATGTTAGGGTATTTGTTACAATAAAACTATGCTATCAAATCAATGTTAAGATTCCTCACCAGGTCCTTGGTTTTTTATTGTATCTAGTCCAAATCGACCATCCCCTCCTCGTCTTGGCATGGAACGTCTGCCACCAAGCCCTCGTGGACCATCCCCTAAGTGATCATCCATCCCTTGATTAGGTCTCTGACCTCGCATTAATTGTCCTCGAGTTGGCTTCTTTCTTGTCAGGAGGGCTCGCTTTTTGATTTGTTGAATGCGCCTATTTAGGGGAGTCATCATTGGTCTTCGAGGAAGTGAGCTTTGATTTAAACTTTCCATAGAGTCAGGTGGTCCGGTGTCTTTCTTCTCAGGACGTGGGATGAAGAACATTGGTGGAAGCGAGATAGCTTTAACTGTCAGACAGTGAATAGGAAAATTTCAAATGTGTTTCAGTTTCAAGTACCATTATGTTTCATTATAAGGCACTTTAATTGATACAGAAAATTTCCCATTTAGAATTCTTTTGCAAATAATTCCAAAAAAAGGTGAACGAATTTAATTTTTTAAAATAGCATCAGTTATTAAGATAATCCTTTCATTTCACTTTCCTTATAATTTTTGATAACTAAACTAAAAAGGAAACAAAGCTATTTATCTAGACCTACAGAGGCCGAACCGTGGCTCGTGAGCAGCATAGGTCTGACCCCTGTGTTCACAGGGCCGCTCACAAATAATTTATGAAATTAAAACTTTTCGTTTGAATCACATAATATCGAAAATAAAGGAAAGTTTTTACAAAATCTTGGCTGAAACAAATGTTTAAAAATTATATGGGCTAGATGTAAATGTTAAAAGGTGAAGTGAGCGTATGGTTTTTGATGATTGGTGATGTAAACTGTTACATATCTGGTTCCATTAAAAAATCAGCATTTTTAAGTATTGATCATTACCGTTAGTCCTACTAATTATTATTTTACAGGTTAAATTTCCAAAAAAAGCTGATCAAAACAAAAATATAAAATCCTGTTCTGCTTTTCTAAAAATTCATTTATTATAGATGTAACCAAGATTGTTTTCATGTTCCCATCAACATCATTTCTTTAATGATGTTATAGAACAGGGGTGGCGAACACGTGGCTCTTGAGTCGCTTGCAGCTCCGGGCCAAAATGAATGCGGCTCTTTGCCTCTTATCATCATTTTGTATACTGTGGTTCTTTGCCAAGTTTGGATTTTGTTTTAGATACATCGTCTTTCGATACTCATTCCTATGTCACAAGTTAGTGGAAAGGGAAACCTCTCTCAAGGTGTAAGTTCTGAGTACTTTCTAGATTCTAGGAAAACCCCTGCAAAGTGACTTCCGTCACTTCTGTGAAAACCACTCTGAAAGTCAATGTTCCTTAATGAGTTCGGGGAAGACCCCTCCTTTAGGTCAAGTCCCTGCATCTCCCAACCTTTTTAAAAGAATGTTTTATAAATAAAGAGGCTGTTTTTCCAGGACGCGAGCTAGTGCAGTTTAAAGTTCTTTTCTTTAAGGGCAGGTTAAACCCCTAAAATCTTAATTTTGTGTTAAAATCAAAGCACCGGTCCATTCTGACTGACACTCATGTAAAGGAACTGCTCCCAGTGGCTACAACTGAATACAAACCTGATTTGCAGAAGTTTACTGAAAACAAAAGATGCCAGAAATCCCATTGAGATTATCATCCCATCACTCCAACAAGGTAACAAAAAACACCTGACTGAGCATGTTATATCATGTGTTTAATATATTATTGTTAAAATTATATGCTTTTGTGTGGTGTGGCTCTCTGACTCTCACAGTTTAAAGTTTTGGCTCTTTTTGTCGAACTTGTTCGCCACCCCTGTTATAGAACCTTTAATTGCTGAAATGTAGAGACCTACAGGAAGATCAGGATTTGGCAATGATACACAAGTCACAATCTTTTATGAATTTCTAAAAGCTCATGCCAGAAGTAAAATATTCCCTACTAAAGAAAGCCCTATGTATAGTTGACCAATTGTATCAATTTTCAGTACAACGTACTGTTGTGAATCTTTGTATGCCACATTGAAGTTCAAAAATCAAAGCATCTGACAGAACTTTTACACACCACAACCAATGTTTAACTCTTAAAGCCCCAAAGCGCAGTGATGTGCGCCTCGATAGAACTCTCTTAAATAACGAACTCACAGAAAAGTAAAAACTCTTCAATGCGTGAAAGATGATGTATTTGACTTCCGGTAATGGCCGCTACTATCTACTATTTAAAGAAAATTGCTAGATCAATAGCTATTCAGCAGAATCATAACAACTAATCTTTACTTTAATTACGAGTCTATATGAAGTTTGTTTCTATTCATAAATTTTAGAAATAAAAGTATATGATAATTGTGAAACTGTAATTTCTTTAGGATACGGTTACGGTTAAAACAAATGAAATGTTTAAAGTTTAAATCATTAAATTTGAATTAAAAAGTCCTTATAAAAATTAATCACTAAAGCAATTTTCCATTGCAAGTGGGGTCGTGACCACCCTGATCTAAACACAGCAAAGAAGACTACCAATATATGTTTACAATATATTTTTTTAAAATAAGCTGATCGATTGTAATGGAATCTGATACAAATAAATATATTTAAAAATCAACAATATTATTTTGTTAGTTCTGGTACCTGAATCATCCACAGAGAGTTTAACGTGAACATCATTTATTTCAAGACGCTTGAAGGACTTGTAAACCAACAATGAAGTTACTGGAGTTTTGCACCTTACTGTAGCTTTTCTAATACAGTTAAAAATTGTGTATTATTAGTGTATCACTTTAAAAATTTTAAAAACTGTTTAAAACATTAAAAGGCTTAAATTGTATAATGTTTTTGTATATTAACACATTATGATGTGAAATTAATATTTATTTAGCAAATATATTTTTAATTAAACCGACAATATTTTGTAGCTATCATTTAATCACACACACAATTAAATCTATACCATTATTTTAAATGTATTTAATTTAAGCTGAACTTATTTATAAATATGCTTACATAAAAATTGGCTTAATGAATTCAAAAAAATAAAAATGTAAAACAAATTCTGCCACTAATATTTTATACTTTTTGAATTATTTTATGTTTACATTTTACAAGCTTTAAATTCCTTGGTTTAAATTTAACAGGTTTTTGATAATCTTTAAAACTAGATAAGTTTTCAGTACAGTTAATAAATCCACATTTTGAAAGTAAACATGATAAAATAGTATTTTTTTAATGGAATAGAAACATCACAGAACTATTTGCATATAAGTAGGATATTTTTTATGACACAAATTTCAAAGCAGCTGATTACATTTTTATTTTTAATGCAGTCGACAATGGCTTTGAATTATTTTCAGTGATGTAGTTTAATTCACAAACTTCACATTTGATGACATTAAATTTGAAGCATTTTTTCAAAGGCTGTGTTACTGTATGCAAATAAAATTTAATGCTGCAGACGTAGATGATTTGTAAACCATCAAATGACTCCATGATGAGAAAACATCTACTATGTAGCACATGGTCTTTTAGATGTCAGCTGGAGATGAACAATGTAATAAACAAGCAGGTATGTTCTGGGGTACTTGACTATTAGGCTGTTTAAACTGCACAAGTTCTTTCAGACATCAGCTAGTGCTGAACGATGAAATTAACAAGCAGGGATGTTCTGGAGTACTTGACTATTAAGATGTATATACTGCACAAGGTCTTTTCGACAGCTAGTGCTGAACGATGAAATTAACAAGCAGGGATATTCTGGAGTACTTGACTATTAAGATGTATATACTTCACAAGGTCTTTCAGACATCAGCTAGTGCTGAACGATGAAATTAACAAGCAGGGATGTTCTGGAGTACTTGACTATTAAGATGTATATACTTCACAAGGTCTTTAAGACATCAGCTAGTGCTGAACGATGAAATAAGAAAGGATCTTCTGGAGTACTTGACTATTGAGATGTATATACTTCACAAGGTCTTTCAGACATCAGCTAGTGCTGAACGATGAAATAAGAAAGGATGTTCTGGAGTACTTGACTATTAAGATGTATATACTGCACAAGGTCTTTCAGACATCAGCTAGTGCTGAACGATAAAATAAACAAGAAGGGGTTTTCTGTGGTACTTGACTATAAAGATGTTTATACTGCACATGGCCTTTCAAACATCAGCAATTGCCGAACGATGAAATAACAATCAGAGATGTTCTGGAGTACTTGACTATTCAGCAATTCAACCAAATAATCTGTACTGCTCTGGACAAATTGAGTCAAACATACACAAGGAATTCAAAATTCCCTTGTTTAGTTTCCCTGTTAAGTTTATTTCAGCTCTTTATTGGTTGTAACATTTGAAGCATCGTTGCGCATTATCTACTTACTTCCAAAAGCTGAAGTAGAATTAATTTTGATGCAGAATGATATTATTTTGAAGGTCTTTTTGCATTGGAAGATAATGACTTGTACCAAATTTATGAAGTTACAGGAGCCATGTAGATTTCTAATGTTTACAGGATTATCCTTAGATTTTAACAATTCTTTTGCAGAATTCTCATTCATGCAAAATTATCCTTCATAATATTTTGTAGAATGATTGGTTTTGAGATATAACCCCTAAAACCAAAGTCCTGAAAGTTGCAGTAGCCATGTAGATTTCTTCTGTATGTAGGATGAACTTTGGATTTTAACAATTTTTGTGCTTTGATCTATGTATTTCCAAAAATTGCAGTAGAATTCATCTTGATGCAGAATTATCCTTAGTTGGCAATATATTGAAGGATGATTGGCAGTGAGAAATAATTCCTTGTACTTGATTTCTGAAAGCTGCAGGAGTTATGCATATTTTTTTTAGCAGGATCATCCTTGGATTTAAACCATTTTTGTGCTTTGATCATTTTATTTCCAAAAGTTGAAGTAAAATTCATCTTGATGCAGAATTATCCTTGGTAATATTTTGAAGGATGATTGGCAGTGAGAAATAATTCCTTGTACCCAATTTCTGAAAGTTGCAGGAGCCATGAAGATTTCTTTTGAGCAGGATAATCCTTGGATTTCAACCACTTTGGAGGATGACAGGCAGAGAGAGATAATCTCTTCAACAAGTAGCAGTTACTAGCAGTGGTAACCAGAAAAACATTATGTTTTATAGCAACATACTGTTTTCATGAGTCAGATATAGGTGCATCTGAGCTCATTATGATCCAAAAGATGGGTCCCATACACGTGGTTGCAGTTTTCATTTTTGGTAATAATTATTTATTTTGGAATTCAAGTGAACACACAGTGCCTGGGCTACTCACCGTTCATCTGGATTGTCACTCTCGATAATTTCAATTTCAGTGGCAAAAGGGAAAAGTGCCCCGATGAAATCTTTGGTGGCCGCTTTGGGCAACTTGTTTAATGTGACAATTTTCTCAATGAGCATTCCTGAAATAAGATTGGAAGATTGTGGCGACGTGAGAAGTCAATGCTGAGAAGCAAACCATCAACTGAGCAAAATTTTAGTGGATTTGGCACTTGGATGTCACTGCTGTTTGCTGTTTGACATTCAGGGAAGTTGAGATCTTTTGGCTGATGCAGTTGGTGAGCTGTCAGCAATGTTTTTAATTTTTAAAATAATTACTTATTCTCAAGAAAATATGTTTGAGATGTATCACTGTATTATCCCACTGCTTTGTCATCAGTACCTTTTTTTTTTAACAATTACATTTTCCATGAAAAAAAATAAGGATCCCTTTGCTTTTTTTTAAATTTTTTTATTTTAACACTAACTCAAAATAATTAAGCATCACTAAGAATTTCTCTAATACTTAAACAACAGAGAGTGCCCACAATTTTTTTTAAAAACATTGCTGACAGGCATTGCTGGGTAGTGTTGAAATCTGCACGTAGATCAATAGAGGAGACCTGCTGCAACAAATTTACTGTTTTGGGAGATAAAAAGAGCATGGCTTGTTAGAACAACAACAAATGTTACTGCTGTGACAACATCACACTAAGCACCACTATGTCAATAGTGCCCTAGGTTTTTAGGCAAGCAGCAAGTGAAAGCCTGATGATGGGTGTCAAGGCTCGTCACATATTAGGCTTGTCGCTGATTAAGGAGACGGCTGTGACAGCTTCTTACGAGGTGTACGAAAGCGAGAAGTGTCACAGCTTATGATAAGGTCCTGATTTTGTTCCCTCAGCAGTGATGCAGCCCAGCCCTAGGAGGGTAAGGGTCTATAGAGAATTATTAGGCATGAAGAACACTTTGTAACAATGTAACTTCTTTGTCTTCAACAATATTGATAATTTTTATCAATGTTATGTTGAATTCAAATGATCCTTCTGGTTGTTAGCTTAAGCAGATACAAAGATCAAAGTAGTATAACAAATACAATGCAGGAGGAACCTGTACCTGGAATAATTTTCAAATAAAGTTTGCATATTTGATATAGCTAATAAGTTTCCTGGAAGTTTTTAACATGGAAGAGCAAAAAGTCCCAATGTTTAATATGAGATCCAAAATGTTTATGTTTTTTACAAATTAAAATAATGGAGGCGTTACAGTATTTCAAGTGATTTCAACTTTATTAAAAAAATTCTTTGCTTTTGTTTTTTGATATTCCAATGCCATATTTATTTTGAAATAATAACAGATAAGGCTTTGGGGTAAATTCCCACTTGAAAATTAATATTAAAATTTGGAAGGCATTAGCCAAAACATCTACTGTTGTTAGTATTAGTTCATAATTTAAGCTTAATTTTATAGTCTTCTTACACAAATGGTTTGTGTATGTTGTATTTTATTAAAAAGCTTTAGGCAGTCCAATTCTGTATGATTAAAATTTGGAGGAATCATTTTTAAAATAAAAGAGAAATCTTAAAATTAAATTAGGCTAAAATAATAGGCACTAATTTTTAAAATTCTTTGAAGAATGCCGACAATTTATTTCGAGCGCTGAGATCACAACACGTCATTATGATGCGCAAAACAGAGACCAGGAGTTATTGATATAAAGTCCTGATGCTGAGTTAGAGCTAGTCAGTGGGAGACCAACTCTGAAGAGTTCAAAGTTGTGCCAACTTTACATAACTCGTCACTGACAGTTGAAATTTTCAGACACCAGCGTTGAGAGCTCTAAATTGAGCCCAACACGTAAGTGTTGATGTAGGCTTTGTTGAAACAGTATAAACGATTCGTCGACGCGCTACATATCAGAAGCAAAGAGATGAGAAGTTGGTTATGGAGTACAGGCAATTTCCTAATTACCATTTAGAGCACAGATCACACATCCAAAATGATCCAGTTCAAAAATTTGTCATTCACATTTGTATAATATTTTTATAAAATATGCAGAAATCCAATGTTGAAGGCCAGTATCCTTTTCAGGAGGGAGATTTGATTTTTGTTTTAAATTGTGCTAGAAAAAGTTTTTAAATAAGGAAATAAAATAGTTTGATTATAAAAGTTGTAATGTTATGTGAGAATCTCTCTTAAAATTAATAATTACTTACCCTTTTCCCCTTTGGCATCAAAAATTTTTTTTGATAAGAACTTGTCAAACATAAGAAAGGCTAAAGGACATAAAAAGAAAATAAAGAGGTTTGTGAATAATGAATATTCCTTAAATATATTTTAGCAGCATAAAAGCATTCAACCCTTAGAACATTGTTTTTTAATTTCCTTATTGCAATGGTACTATTTGGAACATTTTGAAATGGTACCATTTGGAGTATTTCAATTGTTTGCAGAACCATTAGAAAAGAAATAAATATTTGTTCCACTTTAAAGCGACTAAAATATCTTTTCCTATACTTATTTATGCATGTAAACAAGCAACAATAAAAGTATGTGTGTGTAAAACTGTAACATGTATCAAATCAATGCCAAGTTGCTGACTGCTGAGTACTTATCACTCACTGGGATTAATAAAAGAAATTATAATTCAATGGATAACAAGTTATTCTATACAATGCAGGCATTGTCCGACTTCATACAGCGCTATGTCTTTTAATTTAAGCATTATTGCAAAATATGAAATGTATATTGAAGCTATTATCAAATCAGAATTCTGATGTTACCTGACGTTAACTAGTAGTAAGGTACTTTAACAGAAAATTTAAATGTAGTCCAATAGGCTTAAATAATATATCATTTTAAAGGTCTTGCTATAAACTTTTGAAAAACTCTTGTTTTGTCTTCATATCTTTTATAGAAGTGGAGTTATGAATTTTTTGTAGACTTTTTTTTTTAGCCCCTTGTATAACCTAAATAATAATATTTTTTTTTAACCCGTGACCCAAATTTCAAAATTCTGTACTCTTTCCCTCACAACTTTTTTAAATTTTAGAGATATGGGCATGACATGGGTATAAAATTTTCAAAAGACACCCACAATCCAATTTACAAACAAAAAAAAAAAAAGAACAAAAAATGTTTTAAGTATATCAAAATTTTGAATTTTGTAAAAATATATTTAAAGGCTAGTTGAAAACAATCATAGCAAAAATTATTATTTTATATATATATATATAAGGGCTGCGGAAATTACCGATTAATTTCTCGATTAATCGGTAAATTATTTTATCGATTAAAATTATTTTAATCGATAAAATAGTGATTAAAAATAGAAAAATGTTATTTTTTTCTTTTTTTTAAAATTCGATTTATTAATAAATAATTAATAATAGTTTTTATTTTATTATTATCTTTTTACGTACAAACTTCTCCGTTAAGGGAATTCAGGAAGAGTATACTTTAAAATAACCTTTTTTATAAGGACAATGATATAAAAAAAACACATTGTTTTTAACTAACAATAACAAAATTTAAATTCATTGACATTATATTGAACTACTTTTTTAAAAATATATTCTCTAGTAACAGTACGTGTTTTAAATTTAATTAAATTAAATACTTAGGTTATGGGCATTTTAAAAAATGCAATAAAAGGGCAAAAAATATAAAGGAAAACGAAATAGTGAAAAAAGAGATTATGAGGTCTTAGAAATGATATCATAGCTTTCGAACCACTTGGGATAAAAAGATGATCTTTATGTTTTTACTAATCATAAAACAATTTCTATACAGCTATATTACTTTTATATTTATAAAATTAATTTGAAATTTTCATTCAAGTGCCTCAACTTTAATACGTTATTTAACTTGTTTTCAGTGCTAACTGCTTTAAAAATAACTTAATGATAATACCAATTGCGTGTTTTATTACTTCCCTTGAAATTTTCAGTTTAATGACGTCATACATCTTTATTTTTAGCTTAACAAAATTATCGATTAATTAATCGGTAATTTTTCAAAAGTTAACGATTAAATTTAATTTAATCGATAACAGCCCTAATATATATAAATACAAATTAGTACAAACAGTTGCACACCTAATGTATTTTAATTAATTATATTAATAATTTAAATAAATTTAAAGTAAATTTAAATCAATAACTATATTTCAATGTTTGAAGGGTAAGTATTTGACTTTTAAAATAAAACTGAATGCAAGTTACAATAAATTATTTTTGGAAATAACCCACACCCTCGATGACTGATGAGTTAAATTTCAAATTAAATATAAATTCAATTAGTATTTGAAGATTTAAATATCTCATTAAACCATAATAAGAATAAGAATATTTTTTACTGCATAAATAACTTGTAGTTGGTATTATTATATGCACATTTCTCAAAATGTCATTCATAACATTTGTCATTGTCCTTTGCTTATCAAATGAAGATATTCAGAGTTCTGCAATGAAATATTATTTTTATCCCTTGTAATTATTCCTATCTCTATTTTACTTAGCAATATTTAATTAATTTTATTATTGTTATTTATTTCTTTTTATTATTTATGTAAAGAATATAAGTGTTAGTCAAATGTATATGTCCTCATCTTTGTAAAAAGAAGATGGTGAGTAAGATATAAAAAAAAATGTTTTACAACAAACATAACATAAAGGATTACAACACTATTATCATTATTAATTCTAAGGTAAATATCAGTTTGGACTTTGCATTAGTAAAAACTTTTAATTAATAACAAAATAAAGAAAATCATGACTATAAGTTAAATGAATGTAAGTTTTAGCACCCAATCTTAATAATTCAAACAACTATCGTAATGTGTTAATTTATTAGACATGAAATGAGACATATTTGATTTTTAAAAGTGTATGGAAACATCTCTATGCTAAATAATTGAAGTAAACTAAAAGGCACATTTTCTATTTTTTAAAAATAACGTAAGCTATAGGTTTAATAAAACGTAGTATTCCAAATTAAAAGTGAATTATTGAAATTACCTAAATATTTGAGAAGACCAAGAGAACAATTTTTTATTGCTACACCTTACACATAAGAAAAAACAAGCAACACTAACCTTTGCACTCTTTCTTGGATTCATCACCATCTTCTTTGCCACCAGTATCTTTCCTCACTACTTCTATACTTAGAAGTTTATGGTGAAATTCCATCCTTAAAAGCTTGCCGATGATGGCAGCTGTTTCTTTCTGGGTTGCAACATACAACTCGGCTTTACTATGAAAATGTAAAACAAAATAATTTTAATACATTGTTTAAATTATCTTTTTTGAATACAAAAAGATGATCAAATTAACAACTCTTAATTAATTTAGCATGATGGCCCTTTTTTCGTTTAAAAATCATACACATTAAAATTATTTACCCATGTCTTCCTTCACTTGGAATATATAGTAAACTTTCAGATGCCAGCTTGCATAATATGCTCATATAATTCAACTGCAGATCTTCAGCATGTAATGGATAGACTTTTAGTTGCCATTTACGTTCTGGTAAAATAAGCAAGTGAAACACCAAAGGATTAGTATAACAAATCCTAATTACACTAGTCTTTTTTTAATTATAAGGATTAGTCAATTTTAAAATTTAATGTTGCTAGTTAGAATAAATTTAACATCTTTATTCATATATTAAAAAAACTCTTTGTATTTGATATTTAAAGTTTATTGATAGAAATGAGTGTAGCTCTTACTTCTCAAGCTGTTAACATCTACTACTGGAGCTTTAGGTTTCTTTCGTAGTCTTTGGTTGGATGTTCCAACTTTAGTTGTGGAATCTGTTGTTGTTTTCCCTCCATTATCAGAGCCAGCCACTTTCTGAGTTTTGTCTTTAGTCTCTTTTGTGGTTTTGTCATCTTTATCAGAATCTTCAGAGTCTCCTGCCATGTCTAGCACTACAAAGTTTTCGTTGGCACCACTGCTTCCTGCACTTTCTTTCACTGGTTCTATGGTTTCTGCTTGCATGGAACTATCTTCTTCTGTGTTCATAGTTGTTTCTGAGCACACTTTAAGGTTACAAAATAAAAAAGAGAAATAACCATGACTTTTTAATGAATCCTCTAAAAATTATGTGCTTATAAAATATTCAATTATTTTGACTTTAAACATTAAAATATTTAATAATTGAACTTTAAAGATGATCTAATATGGAATTAGTTCAATAATATACTTAATTTAGACGCTAAACCCCGCAGAGTTGGTAATATGAAATTTCATAATGTACCATGTACAGAGTAGTTGTCCATCGCAACCCTTACTATTCACTGACGCTCATTTTGACTCCTACTACTCCAATGTCTTTACTAGTTTCATTCATTAGTTGTGGCTGTGTGCAAAAATCTTTTAACCATTGGTCTGGGTTAAATTACTTAGATATGAGCCAAAGTTGAAGGTTCAAAAGGAGTTCCTAATATTATTTTGCTCAATTTTTGTAGGACAGTTAATTTTGTTAAATCTAGGTCATGATAGTAGGTACAGAAACTTCGTTTAAAGATAAATTTTACTGTTATACAAAGTAAAATTATTTATTACCAAAGACTATTTTTAAAAACAAAATAAAGAACTAATTATTTTATTTATAGCATTGATACTGAAAGTAAAATCATTACAGTCAGGCCCGATTATGTCAGTGTTTGCCTGGGCCGCCGACATAAATACAAGTTGAAAATAATTCTCGAGATATCCTTCCAAAATATCACTAGTAAAACACTTAAATCAGCTTCTTTAATTTAGCAAATCACTAATAAATTTCCAATGCGATGTTTGCGCTATGGTGGCAAATCGGAAAAAGAGCGAGCCTTCAAATTCGCGCGCTTATTGATTATTGAATCACTCTCTATGATTCTATGTCCGCAGTTTAATATTCGATGATTCGTATCTAAAAAAACAAAGGGACTACAACATAGCAACCGTACAGTCCTGGACGTGACCAACTTTCCGGCCGCCATCTTGGATCCGTACAATATTTAGCCAATTTATTTAGTAGGCATGTACCTAATGACCTAGCCTAATACTAATATTATTATTATCATTAGTTACTTTCTTTTACTTCATAAGTGAATTATATTATTAGGCCAATTAGGCGGTACTTGGACAAAATTTTCAAATTAAAGTTATAGCTTTAAGATCTAGTTGGTTGGAAAGGGCTTGAAAAATGCAATTTATTGATACCAAAATTATAGTTTTATGTTATTTCTAAAGAAAGTTATGAATTTTTTAGTGAATTATTTTGGGATAACTCCGCTAATTGAGACATATAAGAAAATATAAAACAGACAAAAGTGAAAATTGGGCAGTGAGACTGAGATAGCTGTTTAAAATACCAGTTAATTAAAGTTATTTCAGAAATGACTGAAGATAACCATAACAAACCATATATTTCCGCATTCGTCATATCATTGCCAAAACAAGCGTCCTAAAATTAATCGTGAATTACGCAAGTTTGACTCATTAATATTCAAAATGGCCGTCAAATTTGCATATGTGATATTTTAAATTGAGCACAACTTAAAAATAATTATCCAAAATATTAAGTCAAGCACATCAAACTGTTCGTGTTGAAAAGGAGAAAAATAATTGACAAAAATCCTTGTTTAATACTGGTTGATGTAGTCGAGTGGCCCTTAAACATTACATTTTTTTATATCTCGGGAAAACAATTTAGTATTTAAAAATGCAAATGAAATATCTATTTATATTGCTTGTTAGTTAGTCTTCTATACCTTAAGTAACTTAAAATAGTGTTATTAATATTGTTTAGCCGCTAGATTAGATCAAATTTGAAAATAATTGGCTGAGGTACATAGAAGAAAATGTCGGCCATCTTGAAAAATAGGGAAAAAACCATGTGGTGATTTTTTTGATAAATTTTTTTTAATATTTGGGGGAGGTTGGGGGTGATGGGACTTTATCAATTCTTGTAGATATTTGGATGCTGAAAACAGTAGTTACCATTAAAATCGCGAGTGATGGCAAATCTTAAAGATATTTATATTATTTTATGTAGTTAATTTACACTTACCCAATTAATTACATTTTAATAATGAAATTCAGCACAAAAAAATTTGAGAACATAGTTTGTAATGTTCAGCATCCAATTATCTTTAAAATGATATATACCACATCCAATTTCATCAAGAAATTACCCAGAAAAGTGCAATTTTCTTTACACACATGCACATTGTTTACATTTTTAAGTGGACAAAAAGTTGAACAAGGGGCGGATAATTCAGCAAAGATTTTTCACAAAGTGAAAAATGATTTATCCAAGTACCTAAATTAGGTGTCTAATTATAATTTAACCAAGCCCAAGAAATTAGTCAAGAGTAATAAAGAAATTAGTTAACTTATGCTCCTAGAATTACTAACTAGTCTTAAACTTCTTAGTTTCTAAGAGTTTTAAATAATAGGCCTAATAATAATTTCAATAAAAAAAATGTGAAACTGAACTGAACTGACTGAAGTTCATCGAAAATAGGGTATCGCATATTCACATATAAATCTACAATAATATTTTTTTTTTACAAAATAAATGTTTTCAGAGAGAAAGAAGTGGACCAAATTTTTTTGAAAATGAAATTGAAAAACAAAATAGAACATTCTCACTGTACCATATTGTTTCCCATTTAAACTACAAGAATTTTCGGTTTACTACACTTACAAACATGGGTGAAAGTCGGTTTAACCGGAAGCAGATGTTTTTAGCGACCTCTACTGTGTAAACTGCAACCCTTTTAATGACTCTTGCCTGTTTTTCCATAGCTTTCAATTTACGTAGTTGTCTACCGTCATTGAAATGGAAATTGCTCCAAGACCTGATGGCATACCAGCATAGGCATTGAAGGCGGACCTGAAAACCAATGTAGAAATGCTACACCCTCTGTTTATGAAGATATGGGAAGAAGCAGGGAACAAAATGTTTGAGCCCCCTGAAAAGTGGTACTCGTGTCTGAAGTCTTTTCCCAGGACTACATAGGCCAGAAACATTTATGAATAATATGTATACTAATTGACCGAAATGTAGCTTATCCGACAGCAACAATCCTGGCTGCATAAATTTATGAATACCAATACCTTACTTGGTGAGTTGAACCTTCTCGCAAATAAAAGTTTGACTGCAAGTAAGTAGGAAAGCCAGTGAAAGCAGATGGCGGGATTTAAATAATACATAAATGAGATGGGCTTATGCAACGGGTCACTAAAAACGATACAATTATATCAGTGCAATAATATATTGTTAATTTTATTTTTTTAAATTGTTTTTTTAAACAAGCTCTAGACTAACTATTAATAAATAATAATAAGCCCTTTTCAGACTATGACGCCCTTTGACTTTGGGGCAAGAGGAGTAGCGTTCACAAGTTTCATTAAAAGCCAACTCTAATATTGTTAAGTCTCATTTCTCAAGTGTTATATAAGGCTTGTTACATAAAGGTCCAATAAAAAAATATATATCTATTTGAAAACTTATTACATTAACAATTATTATTTTTTAAAAATATTTTAAAAAAGAATCAGGATTTGTAATTAGTATATTACAAGTTTTAGTTTAACATAATATTTAACTATACAAATATTTTAAAAAACGGTATAAATTTTTAAAGCATAGTTAGCGATACAAATAAGTTAAATAACGCATTAAATGTTAGGTACTTGGATGAACATTTTTAATCAATTTTAAAAATATAAAAGTAATACAGCTGTATAGATAATGCTTGATGATTAACAAAAACATAAAGATCATCTTTCTATCCCAAGCGTTTCAAAAGCTGTGATTTTTTTTTCTAAGGGGCCTCCATAAATGATGTCAGGCTCCTATGGGGGAGGGGGGTCACACTTTTGTGACGATGCGTGGAGAGGGGGAGGGAGGGGTGGGTTGAAGAAACGTGACGTCACATCAAAAGGGTAACTTTACATTAAACTTCCACTGAAATATTTGCTGGCTTAAAATTTATTTAATGATTTTTTTTTTTAATTAGTGCATATCAAAGTGCCGGTCGATATGCCATCAAACGCCGGTTGGCGTAAGTTACCAAGACATAAACATTAAATCTAATTGTAATCCTTAAGTTTGAGAACCGTCGTTTGATGTTGACATCAAAGCATTTGTGATTAAGCCGCAGCGGTGTTTGGTTATTCACGACAGTAGTCTGCTAACTTTTTTGTCGGTTACCCCCTCCCCCCCCCCCCCC
>MUZC01000859.1:97929-111382 GCA_002072015.1 Radix auricularia
CCCCGGAAAAATTCCTAGCGACGCCCATGTCTTTGACTACATATGACAGCTAAGTTTAAATTTTATATGTGGTATTGTTTTTTCGCCGAGGAAGACTTCAAGTCGTGCAATAATTGTTTTGGTGCGTCTTTGTCAGGCTTTCCCTTGCTATTCAATAACTTTCAAAGAAATAAGTGTTTTTTAGCAAATTTATTTCTTTTGTAAAATTCTTTTGACTTTTGTTTTCTCATGGCTTATTATGTATTACAAGTAACTTGTTAATAAAAAAAGTTGAATTAGTTTGAGAAATTTCTTCATTTAGAGATAATGAGTTGTTGGTCAATGTAGACCTATATGTGGTTATGGCTTACTATCACAAATGTGTATGTCTCTTTCCTGAAAGGTAAAAAAAAGAGAACAATAAAAGACCATTTTTAAAGAGCTAAATTTTAGAAAACAAATCGTTATTTAAATATGTGTGCACTTTTCAGGGTCTCTTCAAAAGTACTTCTCAGATACACGTAGATTGTTTTCATTCTCTCATTCTCCCCATCTCTCTCTATTTGTCCTGCTCTCTCTCTCTCTTTTTCACTATCACTGCCTCTCCCTCTCAGTTGCTCTGTCCTTTCCTCCTTTCTCTCTCTCTCTCTCTCTCTCTCTCTCTCTCTTTCACTCTCTCTCTCTCTATCTATCTATCTATCTATCTATCTATCTATCTATCTATCTATCTATCTATCTATCTATCTATCTATCTATCTATCTCCCTCTCTCTCTCACTCTCTGCGTATGGTATCGGGCAGTCATAAGGATGAAGTGAATGACAGTTTAGCAGCTTTGAATACCAGAAAAGTACATATTTGATAAAATAATAATAATAAATAAGGGCCGCTACCATACCATTACAAAATAATTTTACCATATTTTTAGCGCATTTTCGAGAAGTCGAATGCGCTATTGCACCCGTTTTGTCCGTCCGTCCGTCATCACCCTTGATCTCAGCATCCATAAGTCCTAGACCCATGAGGTATATATGTTTTTTTGTATGTCCTGACCTGCCATTTGTGCATCAACACTCAGTTACTCGATCCGTTAAAAAACCCCGTTAAAACTACCAAAAAATATTTCGAATCGAGAGGTAACACTAGCGCAGTGAACTGCCGCAATTGCCGGAAGTCGAATGCATAATCCTTTCAGCATTGAAGAGTGGTGCGAAAGGGTGCAAAAGAATTAGTTGTTTTTTTTTAGTTGACGTCATTAGAATATGTGTAAAAGTTTAGAGAGTTTTACGTCATCATTTGTGGTGACTTGTAGTTAGATTAAAGAGAAAATAAATTTTTTTTAAAATGTAAAGAAATGACTTTTAAATAAAAAAAATGGCAGGTATATTCATTACACAAGAAAATTCATAAAAATATGTCTAAAATCTAAACACAATTACTGATAACTACATAATGCTGATATCTAACATAAGTACTGATACATAATACGAAAATGCGCTAACACGTCCTGAATTCCAATAGGGACCAGGCTTATCATGATTTTTTTTCGTTATTGTTATTCAATGTTATTATTTTTAACCATAAGAAATATATTAGGGAAGTCGGGGATTGGGTGTGACAACTTGAGTTTGCCGCATCAGATGACAACAATTCTTAGATACGCCACTGATTTACACAATCCTAGATACGCCACTGATGCACACAATCCTAGATACGCCATGACATACTGCACACAATCCTAGAAAAGCCACTGATGCGCACAATCCTAGATACGCCACGACATACTGCACACAATCCTAGAAAAGCCACTGATGCACACAATCCTAGATACGCCACGACATACTGCACACAATCCTAGATACGCCACGACATACTGCACACAATCCTAGATACGCCACTGATGCACACAATCCTAGATACACCACTGACGCACACAATCCTAGATACACCACGACATACTGCACACAATCCTAGATACGCCACGACATACTGCACACAATTCTAGATACGCCACGACATGCTGAACACAATTCTAGATTCGCCACTGACGAACACAATCCTAGATACGCCACTGACGCACACAATCCTAGATACGCCACTGTTACTCATAACTATTTTTAAACACATTATACACAAAACCCTGTTCCTTATCATCAGATTATACAGTAAATGAAAACTTGTTAAAAACTACTTTCCGCTGCTCAAGCTAAGAATTAGGAAACGATGACACCATACATTAGTACACCATCATTATGGTTAACAAAATACATCAGCACACCAATGTTATGGTTAACACCATACATTAGCACACCAATGATTTATGGTTAACACCATACATCAGCACACCAATGTTATGGTTAACACCATACATTAGCACAACAATGATTTATGGTTAACACCATACATCAGCACACCAATGATTTATGGTTAACACCATACACCAGAACACCAATGTTATGGTTAACACCATTCATCAGCACACCAATGGTATGGCTAACATCATAACATTAGCACACGAATGTTATGGTTAACACCATAACATTAGCACACCAATGTTATGGTTAACACCATTCATCAGCACACCAATGGTATGGCTAACATCATAACATTAGCACACGAATGTTATGGTTAACACCATAACATTAGCACACCAATGTTATGGTTAACACCATACATTAGCACACCAATGTTATTGTTAACACCATAAATTAGCACACCAATGTTATGATTAACACCATACATCAGCACACCAATGTTATGGCTAACACCATACATCAGCACACCAATGATTTATGGTTAACACCATACATTAGCATACCAATGTTATTGTTAACACCATACATCAGCACACCAATGTTATGGCTAACACCATACATCAGCACACCAATGTTATTGTTAACACCATACACCAGCACACCAATGTTATGGTTAACACCATACATTAGCACACCAATGTTATGGTTAACACCATACATCAGCACACCAATGTTATTGTTGACACCATACATCAGCACACCAATGTTATGGCTAACACCATACATTAGCACACCATCGTTTTGTTGTATACCGCGCATAAGCAGACAAATGCTATGTTTCACATAGCACTAATGCACATTAATGTTATGTTTAACACGAAACTGATGCTCACTTTTCTAATTACGTCGATTTCTCAAGGGTTCCCGAATATTTGTGTAGAGCACGTTAGTTTCCAGTAAACA
Source organism: Radix auricularia (assembly GCA_002072015.1). NCBI lineage: Eukaryota > Metazoa > Mollusca > Gastropoda > Lymnaeidae > Radix > Radix auricularia. Next base: position 101,126 of record MUZC01000859.1, read on the forward strand.
TTTTTAACGCAAATGCGCTAAAAATGTATTTATTTTTCTAATCAAACAAAAATTATTCTTTAAAGTTACGTTTCATTCTACGCCTTAAAAAAAAATATTTTCAATACCTCATTAAACAAAGCATAAATAAATCTCCAATTATCAAGCTTGCGTTAGAAAATATCCTTTATAGCAAATTTCAGTCCAACCCCCCCCCCCTCAAAAAAAATTCCTTACAAACTTTTCATCTCATCAGTTGTATCTTTGCAACTATGAATACTGACTCTGAAAAAGACACAAACGCCAGCCATTCCCAGGACCTTACATTTTTCGTGTTATAACTGACCCCGTCTGTATATAATATATAACTTACGTTCAGCATCTTGACCCTAAAGATATCATGGGTATTGTTACTTTAAAACCCATTTAATCTCGCAAATGTTATTACGATTTCGAACAACTATATTAAGATCTACTGTCCATATAACACGATCGGTTCACAAAGCTGTAGACTTGTTGGTACTTGAATGAGGGTTATCTAATCGCCCTAAAGAGTTTTAATGATCGTTGTAACGTAAACAAGTCAATACTTTCATTGGGCTTTCTTTCTTTTTTAATCAAAGTTATTTTAAAAATCTTTTGGTGGTAGTTGTTTATATATATATATATATACTAGATTGTGCCAGGCGCCGTGGCGCCTGCGGCGCCCCCGTTTTTTGGGCGCCTACGGCGCCAACCTTTTTTTAAAAGACCAACTAACTTGTCCTTTTTTGATANTCCAATCAATAAAAGCCCATCAGTAAAGCTCTTTGAATTTTTGAGAAGGTTCAGGCAATACTTGGCTCATCAGGCTAGAATTCATATTAAATGAAGTTCATGACCGTGGTATACGGTATACGGTAGCTCGCATACATCCTCCATGTCAAGACATTGACTTGTATTTTAATGATATGCGTTTTAAATTGTCTATGTAACCATGGATGAGTGTTCTCATTTCAATCAGACATGAATGTTAGACTTTACAAATTTCCAACCCTAAATTCTTTACATTCTTCTTGTCTAAGTTTCCTTTTTTTTTAGTTTTTAGGTAAAGCTTGATTTATTTAAAAAAAGGGGTGGGGACATTTTCATGGCAATATTGTTCGGGGTCGGGAGATATACGCATTGGTGTACCTGTACGAGCGTTGGGGTCACCACTTATTGAAACTAATCTAAAATGAAAAATTTGAAAACGTTTTTTTTTTCTTCTAGTAATGTTAGTCGCATAAAGGTTCACAACACGTCACGTACATTTCTAGGTGATATAAAACCAAAAAAAATCTCATCTCATCTGTTAGACTCTGCTCCTATACGGAAGATTATTGCCATCAACGTAAATGAAACTATGCGCTAGTGTAACAAATTTTAATTTAAAATAAAATTGAATCAGGTCTTACTGCTCTCACCAACATATTTTTAGGGTGTCGGGGATCAAGACATCCACGTGATCGCCAACTTGCTCCACGCACATCTGCTGGGCAGGAAGTTGAGAACACGTCACTTCCGTAACGGGGTGGAACTACCGCCCATAATGGAGGACAACAGTTATGACTTTAACTACCAGGAGATGAGGAAGTTAAAGGAAGAGAGAACCATCAAGAAGGTATGATTAGGAAATAGATGGATGATAACTGGATGATTGCAGTTAAATGGCTGGATAAGAGATGGAAAATAGCTGTATGACAGCTAGGACTGTCAATATTGTTGAAAAAAGCTGCCAGGGTAACTCTCCAAATTTTGAACGGGTATCAGGTCGTAACACCGAAAGATTTCGCTGTCATGCCGCTATGAGCATTATACTCCTTTGTTTATTATGGATCGGCTTACATACCCGCAGTGGGCCTCGACGAATGAGAATCAACCTACAGGTATTCGTTCACAGTTCGTGTGCTGCCTTACCTATCCACACCACCAATAGCTGCAGAGCAATCGGTCAGCAGATGTGTCTTCTCAACCGAGGTCCCTGTTTGTGTCTAGCCTGTCGAGATAGCTGTTTCTATTCAATGTCCAGTCCGCATATGTTGGCGCACTGAGTCACTGGCATCTAAAAGGCAGTTTACACAATAGATCCTTCTTGCTCGGCCGCTGCACATCGTGGTCAAGCTCCCTTGCCGTGGTAGCCTCAGCCAAGCTTTTAAGCCACCTATCCATCGAACAGGCTTTTAGTCACAAATTTACCCCAGCTGTGTCATTAGGCCATCGAATTTGGGCTGGCTGCGCCTTACTGCGCAAGCAGGTTGACCTTTCCTGCTGCGGTACGTTCATGTGACCAGTAATGTACCGGTAGAACTATTGACTGATAACTAACATCTAACTATGAATTGATTGATAACTAACATTTAACTATGAATCGATTGATAACTAACATCTAACTATGAATTGATTAATAACTAACATCTAACTATGAATTGATCAACAGGGTGACAGTTTAATTGTCGAGTGTGACTATGACTCCACAAAAAGAACGAAACCTACATATGTAAGCTGTAGTTGAAGTTGTGTGTGATTTAGGTGTTCCGTTGTAAAATTAAATGCACTCATGTTACAAACTGTTATACCAATCAATTTTCTAAAATAGATTTAAAATAATTTATTTATAGAACAACTGAAAAGATCAGTTAAATTTTTTCTTAAATTCAAAGGTAATTAATTTTTACTTAATCAAACAGCATTTTATAAATCTGATTCATTTCAGCGGGTAGGTAAATTTAGCAATTAATTGATATCCTCTGTTTTAAATTTTAAAACTGTTTTCGGTTGTGGGTATATTAAGAGAATTCCTTTTACGATACATCGGCATGTAACGTCTATAAACGATTTAATATTTATGACGATATTACCCACTTATTTACTGAAATGGGACTGTTGAATTGGCGTCATCTCTAGGGTGGGACTAAGACTACCTTCGAGATGTGTCTCTCCTTCCTTGTCTTCTACCCAAGAACTCCCATTTCCAGGTGTTTATCCAGGTAAGAACATTTCTAGAAATCTATCCAGTTCAGAATATGTCTAGATATCATGCAATGAGAACCTTTCCAGATATCTATCCAGGTAAGAACACTTGAAAATATCTATCGAGGTAAGAACATTACAATGTATCTAATCAGTTAAAAATACTTACATTTGAAACATTTAAGGACATAGTTTCTATGATCAAATTTATGCTTGGTTGTTGGTGTTCCTACTCCTGTACTCATTACTATAGTTAATGTAGGGTCTATAGTCTATAGTTATATTATGTGCAGAAACAAATAGAAGCTTTACCTGATATATATTACAAATACTCTCTACACCTCTGCCATCTTTTAGGGTTGAGTACAGTGGAGAGTACGCCGGGCAAGGGTTGTATGGGGCACTACAAACCAAGGACTGGACCAACCCGGTGGTCAGGAGCGACTTCAGGAAGAACGTGGAGGGCTCTAACATTCTCAACCTCTGTTGGCTGAACCCAAAACCTCAGGTAATTTTAGGAAAACAATAACTCCGAAGCATATATATAGCTTACGGGCAACCCAAACTTTGATGTAATTTATGGGCGGGCCACGAAACGAGGAAACTTCGGGACCCTGTGGGACTATGGTATCAAAATACAAGGCAGAGACTGAAGCTATACACAGGGCCATGGAAAGTGTGAACCAAACACTCCCGGGGTCGGACCTAATAGGTTTTGACACGGTCTTGTTTTGTGACTCGAGATCAGCTCTTGGGGTGTTGAAAAGTGAGAAGTGTAGCTCCCACTTAGTTGACGTCATCTCGAAAGGCTTGGGGGTAAGATGACAGTTCAGTGGATCCCGAGCAATGTGAATTTTGATGGCAATGAGGAAGCAGACTCCCTGGCAAAAACTGGAGCAGCCCAGCCCCAACTAGACGTCCCAGTCAAAGACCTGGCTATTGGACCACTTAAGGAACAAGTGGTACCATGAGTGGGCTGACAATACGACTGCCGGGGGAGGGTATAAGCTAAAATGCCCAGGCCATGACGATCAAACCAGTTGTGGAGTTGGAGTTACAAACATCAGATTTTAGTGACTCAAATGTGAACAGTGCACTGCCAAACTTACTAATATTTCAACAGGCTAGACCATAACAGAGACTCGAACTGCCGTCATTGCAGCCTAGCCTCTGAAACAGTATTACACTATTTAACTTCGTGTCCAACATGAAGACAATGATATATGGCACTGCTCCGCCGATGGAGCATGTTGTCCAGGTATTAGCCAAGGCCTTAAGATTCTTGTCTTAGGCCAAAATAATATGTAGAAGAAGGGTCCCTTCTTCTACATATTATTTTGGCCTAAGACAAGAATCTTAAGGCCTTGGCTAATACCTGGACAACTCAAGGACCCTGCTATAGTTTTGAGCGGGGATGTTGTATCACATGAATGACAATAGAGAATGACTATATCATCTTACCTTATCTTATATGCAGAAGATAATTGCGTCCACAGACCATGAGAGATGATCTGTTGACAAGTGATGCAGCGGTCACAGGCCACAACTATAGGGGTTCCACGCATTACCCCAGCCGCCTAACTATGGTCTAGTTAGGTACCCATTCGGAGCTGGGTGACTCGGGGACTTCTTCGGGGAATCCTTCGTGTGGATTCGAACTCGTGACCATCAGTATGACAGTCGATAGCGCTACCTCTCGACCACCACGTCCCACATTAAAAATCATTCAAGTAAATATCTTTACCCACATAAGGTAGGATAAAAATTAAGGTCGATAGTGGCAGGTTTTAGCTATAAGTCGTTCGGTTTAAGTAATGGAAGTCTGACTGGAGAAAGTTGATTATTCTAATGTCCACATCTGAAGGAACAATTAAAATATCACTATTTAATGAAAGAACAATGTAGAAAATACTATAAAAGTATTTGAGAAACTGATTTATAATATTAAACGGTAGTCAGGTGTAGAAAGTGTTTGAAATGACATCAATTAAAATAATATATGTGGCTACAGGTGACAAGTGTTACATTGTTTTGTTATTAAAATACATGCATGTTTTTTTCTTGATATTTGACAGTGGGACTTTTCAGTGACAGCCGCCCCCAACATCACCCACCCCTACCAGCTGCCAGACACATGTTCCCGTTAGGACTAGAGTCCTCCCTGGGATTCCTAACAGGACATTGAAGGACATCTTATATTATATTTTGAAAGGATTTGAAAGTTCAAACTACACGCTACTTACTGTAACCATAAACATGTTCATTTTTTTTTACACAAGAAATAAATGTGATTTGAATTTTTTTTTTTTTAGAATAAACTTCAATGGATGTGTGCAAAGTGTTCATTTGTCTTTATGTCAGATGTACATTGTTGGCCGGGCTCTAACAAGACATTATAACATAGTTCTTCAAAACTGTTAACCTCGAAAGAAAGGGGTCTGAAAAAATATAAATGAAGAATAAATCAAAAGTGCGTGTGGTTTTAAAATAAAAATCATGTTAAGCCTGGTCCCTTTTGGAACTCAGGACGTGTTAGCGCATTTTCGTATTATGTTTCAGTACTTATGTTAGATATCAGCATTATGTAGTTATCAGTAATTGTGTTTAGATTTTAGACATATTTTTATGAATTTTCTTGTGTAATGAATATACCTGACATTTTTAAATTTAAAAGTCATTTCTTTACATTTTAAAATTTTTTATTTTCTCTTTAATCTAACTACAAGTCACCACAAATGATGACGTAAAAGTCTCTAAACCTTTACACATATTCTAATGACGTCAACTAAAAAAAACAACTAATTCTTTTGCACGCCTTCGCACCAGTCTTGAATGCTTGAAAAATGCTCTATTCGACTTCCGGCAATGGCGGCCGTTCCTTGTGCCAGTGTTAACTCTCGATTCGCAAAGTTTTTTGGTAGTTTTAACGGGTTTTTTTAACGGATCGAGTAACTGAGTGTTGATGCACCAATGGCAGGTCAGGACATACAAAAAACATATATACATCATGGGTCTAGGACTTATGGATCCTGTGATCAGGGTGATGACAGACGGACAAAACGGGTGCAATAGCGATTTCGACATCTCGAAAATGCGCTAAAAATGTTTTCGTGCGAGTAAGGATGTGAACATTTCCTCCGATGTCACTGATTGAGCCGTGAACCAAATTTTAGTTTCATAAAAATATATTTTAATTATAGCACTTTGTGCGTGGGCGTGGGGTTGATACCAGAGTACGTTTTTTTTAACCCTCTGAGCGTGTATGTTTTTTAATTTTTGTATCACTCGCATTGAGTTCAACTATTGACAACGAAACATATAATTCTTTTATAAAAATTTGTCCTCTTTAAGGAAAAAAGTATTTAAAAAGTAATCGAAATCCATTCCAAGCTTGCGGTTAAGTTTTCTTTAGCGCCTCGAAGTAAGGAGAAAATAAACTTTTCAATCTTTGTTTACTTTGTACTAACGATATGATACAATCAAGTTCAATGGTCTCTGATGGTAGTTAGCAGCGAGTCTTGTTGAATGTTGCAAGCGAGAAGCGATAGTTCTAGGACCTGGCCTCCAATAAGTAGATCGTGAAGTGGCCTTTGACTAGAATTACGGTGACCCAAGTGCCTCGCCACCCAAGTATGGAACATTTGAATAGAATTACGGTGACCCAAGTACCTCACCACCCAAGTATGAAACAATTGAGAGTAATCAGAAACTTCAAGTTGTTTGTATCTGCAGCTCTTTACCTAGGTTTTTAAAACAAATTTGGTGGCCATACTACACATGAAAGTGTAACACACCTAACTAATGTGATATACAACACTTTGAAATTACTTAAAACATTAAAGTCAGACACAACACTTATAAATGATATGGATCACATTCAAATGTTTTACAATAAATTTAACTGATACACAACAAACTAAAATGATGCACAGATAATAATAATAAAATAATTATTACAAAAATCAAAAAGAGTTCCACAACGAAAACTGTAACAGAAGGAGATAACAGACTTGTTATCTTAGTTTTATTTAGAGTACTTGTCCCTGTCGTACTTATCTGCATATTTGTGTTTGAAAGGGGAAATCTAAATATTAAAGTTATCTGGTTTTCCATGACAATGGATTCTCAAACCACTGCTCTGGGGCAGGCGTAATTCTTTAAGACTTCCCCAAACACTAAGGAAAAAAGAACAATTTCACAATTAAATCCTGATTAAAAAGTAAACCAAATTGTTTTCTCAACAGTGGCCATGATTTTTCTCGACCCAGAAAACTTGAGAATCACTGGCCTAGGGTTTAGTTACTATATTTTTAACAATCTCGCTCCTGGTGTAAAATGTGCATGTTGTTATCATCATCAAGAGTTTAAACTTTATGTTGAACTAATGTAAGGAAACATTTATTCTTACCATGGTTTCATCAAGTAAGTAGCTAAACTATAAACTATAATAGGCTAATTGTTGATAATGGTATACATTTTAACATGATTTTAATCATCACTTTCAGTTAGGGTGTGTTATAAGAGAGTTTTGAAAGTCTACTAATTGATAATGTTTCCATCAAAGTTTGTATCACACCTCATGTTATATTAGTGCAATAGCTTTACCCATAATGTTATAATAGATTCCCCAATGATAATGTAAAAGTTCTATAGATCCACCAATGATACTGTAAAAGTTCTATAGATCCACCAATGATACTGTAAAAGTTCTATAGATCCACCAATGATACTGTAAAAGTTCTATAGATCCACCATAAGGCTACATATGTTATAATCTAATGGTTAGCATTAAAAAGATTGATGAAAACCCATTTGGCCAGAATTCTGTATAATACTCGCTCAATCAAAGGTAATCAAACATGGCGTACAAAAATTAAAAGAGTGCAAGCTAACGTTCATTGAACTAATGAAAAAAGATGATGCGAAATTTAAAAAGTAAACAAAAATTAACGTCATTTATCTTCACATTTTTACTTGTATGAAAGTGTTGCAAAAAGAACACTTCCAACATGCAACAGAGATGTTCCATACTAAAGTCAAATTTTGTACAAGAAAATGTCATTTGATGGAGATCTTATTGAGAACGTGTAATGTCATTTGATGGATAACTTATTGAGAACTTGTAATGTCATTTGATGGAGATCTTATTGAGAACATTTAATGCCACTTAATAGAGATCTTATTTAGAACTTGTAATGTCATTTGATGAAGATCTTATTGAGAACTTGTAATAACATTTGATGGAGATCTTATTGAGAACATTTAATGCCACTTAATAGAGATCTTATTGAGAACTTGTAATGTCATTTGATAGAGATCTTATTGAGAACGTGTAATGTCATTTGATGGAGATCTTATTGAGAACGTGTAATGTCATTTGTTAGAGAACTTATTGAGAGCTTGTAATGTCATTTGATAAAGATCTTATTGAGAACTTGTAATGTCATTTGATGAAGATCTTATTGAGAACTTGTAATATCATTTGATGGAGATCTTATTGAGAACATTTAATGCCACTTAATAGAGATCTTATTGAGAACGTGTAATGTCATTTGATAGAGAACTTATTGAGAACTTGTAATGTCATTTGATGGAGATCTTATTGAGAACTTGTGATGTAATTTGATGGAGATCTTATTGAGAACATTTAATGCCACTTAAAGAGATCTTATAGAGAACTTGTAATGTCATTTGATGAAGATCTTATTGAGAACTTGTAATATCATTTGATGGAGATTTAATTGAGAACTTGTAATGTCATTTGATGAAGATCTTATTGAGAACTTGTAATATCATTTGATGGAGATCTTATTGAGAACATTTAAGTTCCTTTAGTAGAGATCTTATTGAGAACTTGTAATTTCATTTGATAGAGATCTTATTGAGAACGTGTAATGTCATTTGATGGAGATCTTATTGAGAACTTGTAATGTCATTTGATGGAGATCTTATTGAGAACTTGTAATGTCATTTAATGGAGATCTTATTGAGAACATTTAATGCCACTTAATAGAGATCTTATTGAGAACTTATAATGTCATTTGATGGAGATCTTATTGAGAACTTGTAATGTCATTTGATGGAGATCTTATTGAGAACTTGTAATGTCATTTGATGAAGATCTTATTGAGAACTTGTAATATCATTTGATGGAGATCTTATTGAGAACATTTAATGCCACTTAAAAGAGATCTTATTGAGAACTTGTAATGTCATTTGATGGAGATCTTATTGAGAACTTGTAATGTCATTTGATGGAGATCTTATTGAGAACATTTAATGCCACTTAATAGAGATCTTATTGAGAACTTTTAATGTCATTTGATGGAGATCTTATTGAGAACTTGTAATGTCATTTGATGGAGATCTTATAGAGAACTTGTAATGTCATTTGATGGAGATCTTATTGAGAACATTTAATGCCACTTAATAGAGATCTTATTGAGAACTTGTAATGTCATTTGATGTAGATCTTATTGAGAACTTTTAATATCATTTGATGGAGATCTTATTGAGAACATTTAATGCCACTTAATAGAGATCTTATTGAGAACTTGTAATGTCATTTGATGGAGATCTTATTGAGAACTTGTAATGTCATTTGATGGAGTCTTATTGAGAACTTGTAATGTCATTTGATGGAGATCTTATTGAGAACATTTAATGCTACTTAATAGAGATCTTATTGAGAACTTGTAATGTCATTTGATGAATATCTTATTGAGAACTTGTAATATCATTTGATGGAGATCTTATTGAGAACATTTAATGCCACTTAATAGAGATCTTTTTGAGAACTTGTAATGTCATTTGATGAAGATCTTATTGAGAACTTGTAATGTCATTTGATGCAGATCTTATTGAGAACTTGTAATGTCATTTGATGGAGATCTTATTGAGAACATTAAATGCCACTTAATAGAGATCTTATTGAGAACTTGTAATTTCATTTGCTAGAGATCTTATTGAGAACGTGTAATGTCATTTGATGGAGATCTTATTGAGAACGTGTAATGTCATTTGATAGAGAACGTATTGAGAACTTGTAATGTCATTTGATGGAGATCTTATTGAGAACTTGTGATGTCATTTGATGGAGATCTTATTGAGAAGATTTAATGCCACTTAAAGAGATCTTATAGAGAACTTGTAATGTCATTTGATGAAGATCTTATATAAAAATTGTAATATCATTTGATGGAGATCTTATTGAGAACATTTAAGTCCTCTTAATAGAGATCTTATTGAGAACTTGTAATGTCATTTGATGGAGATCTTATTGAGAAC
>MUZC01000859.1:112822-128768 GCA_002072015.1 Radix auricularia
TATATATATATATATATATATTAATACGTTAACTACTTATGCAAGACAACTGAATAGAAGTAAAAAAAAATCGGCACCACTACAAATATAATTCACCAAAAATTAGAACAAGCACAAGACGCGATCAAATAAGCATGACGAATGACCCTCTCTAGGGTCAACCAATCACAGTTTATGCCTGGCATGCGAAAGTGGTGCAGGTTTTTAGGGTAGCAGGTAACAACAGCAGTGCGCATGTCTCGAGACCAACAATGCGTCGGTGGTACAGCCGCTGTTCACTCGCGTTGTTCTCATTTTTTCGTTCAGATGTTTGTGTTCGTTCTCCCCCACCCCTTTCTTTGACCGATCTATGAGCAAGTCTGCGGCGTATGCTACGCCGCGGGTCGTATCTCGTATTTTATTATTCAATTCAACCGGCTGCTGAAGTGGGGCCTGTAGGTCAAGAAAAGTTGACCTTCAACTGTAAAGTCGTAAAGAAATATGAAGATGACATCACATGCGCAGGTCATAGCAATAAATTTCGGTCTTATAATACTAAATCTTGTTAATATTAATGATTTTAATATTTTTCTTTAGTTACTTTTTATTTTAAAAAATAAATACATTGTATGAAAACAGATGCTGTTTTTGTTTTAACCAGATCTTATCCATTCTCCACCGTTGATATCAACTTTGTCAACATTTTTAAAATTAAGAGTAACAGGTGGTAGGTGGTAGCCTTAGGCCACATAGTTCCGGTGGCTGACGGTAATTTTGGGTCAGAAGTGATTTGACCTCATATTATACGGTCTAATTGGGGGACTCAATGGCTCATTGTGGAGGGTGAAGGTCTAGTCGGGAAGAGGTGACTTTCCAGAACCTTTTCGTGTGTTAACCAATAAGACTTGGACCAAGTACTTTTTAAATTTAAATTCCCATTAAAAGCTCATTCTACACGAGCAATCAGTTTGTTTTAAAAATAATATTTCATCTGCCCAACCATCACTTCAATTTTGAAGCGGTGAGTGACGATTTTTTAGTTCTACATGAGGACTTTTTTATTTAAAAAATTGTAATAACAATATTAATATTGGGTATACCTGACACAAGCTAGGGAAACAATCCACTCATAGCCGCGGCGGTGAACAATACGTCACTTTCCAACAAACCAGCATAGTCTGTGTCTTCTTATAAGAATGTAGGACGCAAGCATCTTCTGCAAAAGAAGGAGAGTCTGACTTTTATAATTAAGAAAAATAATAGTAAAGGAATAATCTTACTATAATTTAAGAAATCTTGAGAGTTAAATTTTAGGAAATTGTTAACATTAATTATCAACAGTTTCATTTCTCTACCTAATCGGGAAGCGGGTGTAATTATATATCACAAATTAATGCCGTCAGCTGGCATAGATGACGGACAGAAATACATCAGATAGATGAGTGGAATAAAGGTGTATTTTAAAAACTGTTTGTAGATGTTGGCTTAAGCAATAGTCCGATAATTGTACCTCAGTGGAGTCATCTAAAGTTATATCTATGCAGCGGAGCAGAATTTCTTTTCTTTTACCATTCGTCCTGTTCAAAATAAATGTTTCTTTGAAGTACAAGTTTTGTCATTAAGCTTACCACAAAGCATCTCTAAGCTATATGTCTAAAGACCTGGGTTAAAAATATACAGAAATAAATAATGAAATGGTGACGATAGGGTCACCTTCAGGCAGCTTTGTTTACCCGAACCCCTCGGACGCCCCTTTCAGTTCACGGGTCACATATTTGTAAGGGCTACACCATTAGATTTAGCTGAACTCAATACTAGAAAAAAATTGCTGGATATCACGTGTCTTTTTATTTTCATTGCCATTGGCTAGATTCTTAAAAGTGCGCCGCTCGTTCCTATCAGCTATTGGTATAATAGGGGGCCAAAACATAAGAGGCTATCTGAGTTCCAGTCTATGAACTATAGCCAACAATCAGTTCGTGAACAACCATTCATTCACCAACTCCTCTAGTCACCGCTTGATGATTATCTTACTTGCCCTCGAAAGTGTCTAGATTGTCGGTGCATGAGGTCTTATAGCAATATGGCGGCACTAGCCTTGCTCTTTCTCGTCTGCGGTAAGTCTAACGAGAAAAAAATATTTTAAAATATAAAAAACGATTTTTAAAAACAGGAAAAATGAAAATTTAATCAACCAATTACATGTGTAAATATAATTCATTTTATCGGAATGATTATTTATTTAACAATAATTTGATTTCCGGGGGAATAAAATGATATTCCAATAAATAATAAGCAAAAATTAGGAAATCTGTAATTTCCTAAAATTATGAATGCTTTTACATCACTAATGGGATTGACAGCAAATTACGTCATTGCTTTAAGTATTTATCTAATGACTGGAGTTTAAGAGCTGTCGAGACAAAATCGGGATTTTTGTTAATGTTTTTTAAAATAATCCGATGATCATTGTGAAGGTTGAGACATTTTCTTTTGATTAATCAAATTATTTAATATGAATATTTTTTTTAATGATTCTTTAATTTTCGGGGAAAACTTTTTGCGTTTTGAAATTAAAAGATGTATTGCTTTGAAAAAAAAAAAAAAGTATTTTAGTATATTTTTTTTAAAAACTGATCAAACACTGTTTGGCAGTGGTGACATGATGGCGAATGGAATGTGCCGGGTCTGTTGCTAGTTTGTTGCTCCTGAACACCTTTATGTCAAATTTAATAATATAGCGTTCATTTTATGATTATTTTATGTACAATCCGAAAAAAATATTGATTTCATTTTAAAATAGCATTCATATTATATTGACTTCATTGTAGAAATCATACAACAGTGATTTTCGTTTTACGTTAAATGGGTTGCATGCAATTTGAATTAGATCTAATTCTTGGAACGAGCACATGCATGTGTGTTTGTGCGTGGGGAGAGGGGGTGTTATTGGGGGAGCTAAACACCGTATTCATTTAGACTGCTTTGACATTCACAATGAAAATAACCTTCCATTAGTCAGGTTTAAAGCTATGTACAAGTTTTATTTTAAAAAAAAAATTATTATTAATTATTCTTCTAGTGCACTCAACGCTTGCACAAGTTCATAACCTTGCTTTGACACCGGAACAGCTAACGTCCAAGGTAAAAGAGCTGGAGGACATCGCAAACTTGTTGGGGAAGCAACTCATACAAAACCAGCTGTTTGTTGAGGAGAGGTACCGTACCCCCATAATAATGACTTGTATAAAAAGCCTATACTTACTAAGTATATCATAAATTTTAAACAAATAAATTAGGGCTGGTACTGATTTTTTCAAAATTGATAGATTAATCGGAGGAGAATTAATCGATTAATTGATTAAATTTTGATTAATTATAAGTTTATTAAGCATATATAGATCCCGTTTTCTTGTGATTTATTTTTTCGCGAAATCGGCTACGCTGCAGTAATTCCATGGCACCAAATTTTGTGACGTAACACAGCAAACAGTGGCGTAGCTAGGGATTTGGGGGGCCAGGGGCTTTTCTCTTTGGGGGGGGGGCCTCATCATTTTGACCAATGGCGTAATCTATAATATTTCTTGTAAAAAATCATATCAGACATTCCTGTAGGGGACCCTCAAGTGGGGGCCAGGTGGGATTTTCTATTTGGGACCCCCCTCCCCTAGCTACGCCACTGACTGCAAATTCTTTCTGCTATGCAAGATATAAGGAAGAAAAACATTTTCGTTTACGTGTGCACGTCTACAAGGCAAAAGTATGTTAGTAACAAAAATTATAAATTATCCATATAATGAAGAAAAATACTTTAAGAAATAATTTCTTAAATTTTAATCGAGTTTTAATGGATCAAATTAATTTTAATCGATTTTAATTTTTTAAAATATTTAATCGATTAATTAATCGTTAATATCCGCAGCCCTGTAATAAATGTTTAATTTTGTTTACCTTATAAATGTGTGAACAAACATATAACAATTTTAAAATAATTGCTGATGTATTGTTTCTTGACGATCGCAGAATCCGTTCTGATGGAATGTCCGGGGTCAAGAAAGTCCGTCTGTACCGTGAAGGCACCAGCGCTTACTACGCGGACACGCACGTTGCACAGTCCGCCATAGCCATACATGACCATGCCAACTACGACCGGACACTCGGCATCGGTATATTGTTATCATGTCTTCAGTGTTTGTCCATTAATACTTTGTCAATTAACTGGTGTGTCCCTGCAGGTAGTTTTGTCTATTGACTTTGGTGTCCACACAGACCATTGGTAGTTTTGTCTATTGACTTTGGTGTCCACAAAGGGCATTGGTAGTTTTGTCTATTGGCTTTGGTGCACACACATGTCATTGGTAGTTTTGTCTATTGACTTTAGTATCCGCACAGGCCATTGGTAGTTTTGTCTATTGACTTTAGTATCCGCACAGGCCATTGGTAGTTTTGTCTATTGACTTTGGTGTCCAATATTCAATTGGTAGTTTTGTCTATTGGCTTTGGTGTCCACACATGTTATTGGTAGTTTTGTCTAATGACTTTGGTGTCCACACATGTCATTGATAGTTTTGTCTATTGACTGTGTTGTTTACACATGCTATGCCAGTGACAGATCGCCAAAGTGCCCGTAAAGTACGTGAAAAGGTAACACATCTGAAAATCCTACATAGTTTATTGTAAATCATGTTCCATTGATGTATCGTGTCTTCCTAAGGGGGTGGGGAAGAACAGTAGATCGAGGATAACATGTTGACTTAACATGCGGATGAAGTCTTATATTACTTACTACTGATGCTTTCTTTTGTAACGAAGAGTATTGTGATCCAAGTTCCATGCCTATCCATGGTTTGTGAATAGTCCGCATTTTTAAAAAAAGTTTTGAATGACATGTATTATTTTAACTTATCAATTACTAAATCTGATTTCAAACAAACAAGTTTCACTTGTACATCTCCAGAAATAAGAAATTGTAATGGGAGACTTTGTCATAGAAAGGTGTAAGATTAATTCAAGGAGTTATCTACTAAGTCATATCCTTTCAAAGCGGTTACAGTGTCTATTGTTACGAAATTTTTACACTATTGAAATAAGCGAAGCGTTTCGACGAAAGAGAAATTATGGTTTGTTACACAGCGTTAACTGTTAAAAACAATATAAAAATATCCGGCTGACAACATCTGCTTCAGTAGGTGAAGTCATATTTAATTTTTCGTGTCTTCTTAACGTCTCTTTTATTTGATATTTTATAAAAATGTGTAGAAAGAAGAGCAAATAGTTTACATGTCGATGACTTATATATTTGTGGTTTTTTTTCGAATGTCTGCGACTGGTAGTCCAGTGGAAGTGAATATTATGAGGTTGTTGAAATAATTTGACATACACTACGACTTAACATCCTCCCTTTTCGACAAGGAAAGACCATTCGATTGTTATTATTGTTGTTTTCTATCGTCGCAGGGATTTACAGCTGGGCTTCGTAGACGCCCCCTTTCCTTTTTTCCCCAAAGCTCCAGTTATTAAAATCTCCATAAAATGTATTCGCTTTTTAAACAAAAAATTGTATTATAACGTCATACGTGATGACTAAATATCGTGTTACTCGTTTCTGATATGTCTTGTCTCTATTGTGTGTTATAAAACCCTGCAATAAACATTTTTTTAAAAAATCCAATTTGTTCATAAAGCAAAAGAAAATATTTGAATAAAAACACATTAAACTTTTGTTGCCCACTTAGGTGAGTTCATTGGAGTTCTGAATGGAGTTGAGTTTCGAACCCGCCACAACGACTACAAGCTGAAGATGCCTTCTACCACCAGCCGCACGTATCACGAAACGGAGGACATCCTGTTTCCATCCGTCCCACCGGAAGTCCTGCACAAAACAACTGTTCAGGTACCCGGAACAATCTATAAACTTTAAAGTTTCGTGCCTTTTGCTTCTTTTAAATTACTTTAAGTCAAGTAATGTATTTTTACCCTTTGCCTTCAGCTCTGTATCAAACGCAAACTGGAACATAGTTTTTTTTTTCCACTTTCGTTTTATATAAAACAATTAAATACAAAAACCTTTAGATCGAGAAATTCGATAATTATTGTTCAGAGTTAGTGAAATTTATTAATGGTTATATCAAATATGTTGTCATTAACTGCTACGCTCACTTCCAGGAGCAAAGCGTAGAGATGCGTGAGTGGTTTAGAGCCTTCAAAGAACAAAACACGACCATTCGCGATTACCGCCCTTACTTCAGACCCTTGCTGTGTGCCCTTGAGGGAGCCTGGACACTGGCCAAAGACATAGAGGAATCATTTCCCAGTGACCGACACCATCTGGACGCCACGTCCTGGGAGGACATGGCGGAAAAGGTTGGTCAGAGTTCACAATGTACAACATCCTCCCTCCCCGCTTTGACAGCTGCCAGCAGCCGAACTTTTGTGACGTTATAGCAATGATTATCCATAGTCACTTAATTCAATACCAATTATGGAATCAACCTTGAAAAGCTTTACTCAAATTACTGTGCACATGTGCTTTTACAGACATTAAATAAAGTATATAGGGGGCGGGGGAGATAGCCTGTTGAAAATGTGAAAACAAGGATTGTTTTTTTTTTTAAATAAAAAAACGGATTGGGAAGAAAAAATAGGAAATCTAAAATAACAATTGTTATTTTAGAATGTGTGAAGTAAACAATATCATGTTGTCTATATCATGTCAAAACATTTCAATACAAGCTGTTGTTGCTGTTGATATGTTCAATACGTTCCTACTTGTTCGAATCTCCTCCAGATCAGCTTTACGTCATACACTGGGTCCAAGCACAACCTTGAGAACTTTGCCTTCCTGCCGTCCAAGCTGTACAGCATGGAGGGAGGTTACCCGCAGTTTGCTCAGTGGAACTACCGCGTCATATGTCACCCAGTTAGGTAATGATGTCAGACAGTCAGGTAATGACGTCACCCAGTCGGGTAATGACGTCACACGGTCAGTTAATAATCTCAGTCAGTCGGGTAATAATGTCAGCCAGCAAGGTAATGAATTTACCCAGTCAGTTAATAATGTCAGACAGTTAGGACATACTGTTAACAGAGCATTTTTATAGCAGTTTTAAACTCTTTGACATTAGTCATGACCCCTGGGAGGCAGCAGCCAGTAACCGAGCCCACTGGCAATCCTTGATACGGAATGGCGCAGATGTCTGTGAGGCTAATAGACAACAGGCTGCCAAGACAAAACGTCAAGCAAGGATTCCCAGCCATCTCTTTTCCGACATGCGGACGCAAATTTCGTGCTAGAATAGGGTTAAAAAGAAACCAGAGGATACACGTGGCGGGCGGCCACCACAGGACAAATACAAATATGATGAAAGTTGGCATCGTCGACTACGACGGACGAACAACACTATTACCAGATCAGGTAATGACGTCACCCAGTCGGGTAGTAATGTTACCAAGTTGAATAACAACGCGCTGAACACAGGGACTTCACGGTCTTGCGAGATCATTTTGTGTGGAATAGCATGGCAAGTTGAGCTTTGTCAGGGGCCAACTCTGAACTGCGGTGCCTTGTAGTCCAAAACGTTATAATTTTAAAATATTATCGAATGAAAACTGACATTGGCAAACGATTACAAGTAAAGAAGTAAACCTTCACTGCGATGTGTAATCCAAGTGGTCACCAAAATATGTGTTTGGATAACCTGTTCAACAATAATATCCTTTCTCGAAAGCGGGCTTGTAAAAATTTCGGCCTAACCCACCCCCACCCCCACCCCTCCCAATTTTCACAGATCATAGCTACAGACCCACTAATGCACTAACCCCTCTCCCTCAATAAATAAAAATAGAATTAATAGACATAAATAATGAAATTATCTTTCTCTCTTTTACAGTTTTGACGTCCCCACGTCTTACTTCAAGCTCGACGACGACCTGGGACACAGACTGGCCAATGATCTGACACTCAAACGGGCGCCATTCGCTCGGTCGGCAAGGTTTAAAGTCGACGAATTCGACAAAGAAAGGTAACCTGTGAAGAGAACGCTTTTAATTTTTACATGGGAAGCCTTCGACCTGAGCAAAACCAGGGGTGCCTCTTCTTAGCAGGAGGGAGGGGAGCTGTCTGTGTTCTTACCAGAGGCGTCACTAGGGTTGGTGTCTCCCGGGGCGGTAGCTCATGGTGTCACTCGGGGCGGTAGCTCATGGTGTCACCCTCTCATGACTTAACCTATAGAACTTCTCCGAGTTTTCCAGTGCCAAATAACGGGAACTTATAGAATTTTACATTTTGGTGTCACCCCTCCCCTGATGGTGTCACCGGGGCGGCCCGCCCCCACCGCACCCCTCTAGTGACGCCACAGGTTCTTACCTCCCGCACTAACGGTCACAAAGGTCGGGGACAGTTCCAAAGACAATGTAATTCGTGGCCAAAAAGTCTGACAAATAATTCAGTACATGTAGTAACTTCAATAGTTAATATTAATTAGGTGAAGCGCGGAGATTTTTGGGATTGGATTTGTTAGGAAATAGAAAACAAAAAAGTATCTTTAGAGATTTATCATGAAACATTTTTTTTAATGATAACATTAAAAGCCTTTCTACCAGGAATGTGATAAAAATTAAAATGAAATAAATCGTAAATTATGAAAACACATTATGTCATGAAAGAAGATGCAGAAGAGGATGCCACCGCCAAAGTTGTTGATTGTATGCATACGTTTGTTAGATGTGCTTTATTTGATTACTATTTGAAAATACTTTTTGCTTAGATTCATTTTTACCATATGCTTTATGCATTTTGATATCATTATTTAGAAAACTAAATATATATTCTTATTGTGCGTCCCTGACTAAAAGTCTTTTATAAAGAGATGTTAAATTAAGTTTTAAATATTTTTATAAGTTTGAAGGCTTTCATCTTTATTCAATTTTCTCCATTGAAAACCGCCCAAACCATAAGCCCTGCCTTCCTAATTTTTTTCGCATGGGAGAATGACCGGTCCTTAAACCAAGCTAAGAGTTAGCTTTATAACTATATAACAGCCTATTTATTATGTGTTGACCTGGTTTCATTAAGAAACATTATTTCTAAGGTCACAGGGTTGGCAAAAATGTGTCACCTTAGGAATTGAATGCTGAATTCGGCTGATGTTATGAATCTAGGTCAGACAGATCGGATTCACGTGAACTGAAAATGTCAAAACAAGCAGAGGCTAACTAAACCGAAAAAGATTTTAAATTCTATTTTTAAAATCATCTGAAAAGTACCCCCCTCCCCACCGTCCACTCATACACTTTTTGGGGACGATCTTTCAAGGTGAGCTAGACCCTAAACTGACCGGACAGTTTGAAATAAGATGTCTAACTGACCATACAACAGACCGATACAAGTTGGCACAGAACCAGGTCGCGGTTACTAATCCCGATTGACCAATGAATCTGAAAGAGTTCGATAACGGGTCCCATTCTCCTATGGTATCTACCGGGTGTTGTTATCTTTGAGACGGGTGAACTCCGCGGTGGGCTGACGCAACGAAGGGCCTGAATCACGAGTGATAGTAAGTGACAACAGAAGATTACAACAGAAGGAACTTGCTATACCACATGGCCCTGACGCGTGGACACATGCTACATATTTTCAAAACAAAAACAATCAGACAAAAATACAATGACTTCATTAAGTTATCAATCAACAGTTGTCCTTCACATTTGAAGCTGAAAGGTGTGTGTGTGTGTGTGCTCCTCTTTTTGGACATGGAGGAACTGTAGTTGTTGATAGAATCTAAATCAGGCTTTCTGTTACTGAGTTTACCCTTGTACACATACACGATAGCTAGAGGCTTTCTGTTAATGAGTTTACCCTTGTACACATACACGATAGTTAGAGGCTTTCTGTTAATGAGTTTACCCTTGTACACATACACGATAGCGAGTTTACCCTTGTACACATACACGATAGCTAGAGGCTTTCTGTTAATGAGTTTACCCTTGTACACATCCACGATAGTTAGAGGCTTTCTGTTAATGAGTTTACCCTTGTACACATACACGATAGTTAGAGGCTTTCTGTTAATGAGTTTACCCTTTACCCTTGTACACATACACGATAGTTAGAGGCTTTCTGTTAATGAGTTTACCCTTGTAAACATACACGATAGCGAGTTTACCCTTGTACACATACACGATAGCTACAGGCTTTCTGTTAATGAGTTTACCCTTGTAAACATACACGATAGCTACAGGCTTTCTGTTAATGAGTTTACCCTTGTACACATACACGATAGCGAGTTTACCCTTGTACACATACACGATAGCTACAGGCTTTCTGTTAATGAGTTTACCCTTGTACACATACACGATAGCTACAGGCTTTCTGTTAATGAGTTTACCCTTGTACACATACACGGTGGCTACCATCTTATAATATAAACTTTAATGGGACTGAAGTCTTTACGAGGGTCCTCGAGATTAAATATTTATTAGAGTACATGGATATTGGTGAAATTATACATGCCGTATATAGCAAGTATTGATTAAAGGATTTCTGTGTGAAGATTCCGATCCTTGAGGTCAAATACATATAAGATTAGATTTGAAAAGCTCAAGAAACGGCTATGTCACATTTTTATTATTTTTTATTATTTTTTTTTATTAAAAGTTTTAAAGTTCAAAATTATACAGATTTCTTATAAATTAACTAAATGGATTTGAATTTTAATAGAGCCATAAACATTTTTTTTTCATAAAACCTCATTCAGAATATTCTATTTTTGATCCTAAAAAACAAATTACACAAACTATTTGTGTAAGAAAACAATAAATTGAAGCTTTATGATATTTTTGATCCTCTATTTCTATGAGATACAGGGGATAAGTTTTTTTTTTATAAAAAAAAATGTTACACAGCCGTTTCTTCCCTTGAGGTCTTCATTTCAGTCTGAACGGATCACGTAATTTAAGCAGATTTAGCAGTGTTATTATCGTGTGAAAGTTTATAAAAATTAAAAGAGCAACTCTTTAATCGGGACGTGTGTCTTGACTTCAGCAATCACCCTTTGTAAAGCTCTAGTGGACTAGATATTTGCCGTACGTCCTAACATAAAAAACATTGTCACGTCCCATGTTCCATCTAAGGTTTGGTGGTCCGTGTGCAAAATAAGAATTTTCGTATGAAAATCTGCACAGCATCCATTTATTATTTTTTTTTTTGCAATATTTTTAAAAACAAAATTTGCTGCGCGTATCCTGAACTGCTGCGCGGCGTCGGTCAGATATCTGCGCGGTCACGCAGCTTACAGGAAACATTAGACGTCATGAGGTTTTAATCCTACTCGAAGGCAAAGGCCCCAATGTCAAACGTGGATGATCATAGTATAAACTTTTAATCAAAGATGGACGGATTAGTTCTAGAGAAATCATTCCCCCCACCTCGTAGTCTTTAGAAAACAATTATGCAATTTTTAATCGTGGAAATAAAAATGGGGGAATAGTCTACATTTTATTGTTATTTTTTAAAGCAAAAATAAAACATCAAACTTTAAAACATTAATTAACCTTATTTCTGATGGTGGCAGTTAAATGAAAGCCATCACCTCACTTTATCTGCTGGACTATAAAAATAGCTCAATAAAGTTGTCTAACGATTCTTCTCATGCCGGTCCTGTAATCCTTCCCATGGCGACTTTGTATTTTCTTTCCTGTCTCCATAATCCCAACCTTTGTCTCTATCACCACAACCAATCTTTAATACACCAGCCAATCTTTATTACCCCCAGCAATCTCTTCCCCCCCACACAAACCATCACACCCACCCAAACAATACACCAACCCATCACACCCACCCAAGTAATTTCTTCCAACAACACCAACCCATCTCTCACACCCACCAATCTCTTCCACCCACACCAACCCATCTCTCACACCCAGCAATCTCTTCCACCAACACCAACCCATCACACCCACCCCAGCAATCTCTTCCACCCAAACCAACCCATCTTTCTCACCCCAGCAATCTCTTCCACCCACAGCAACCCATCTCTCTCACCTCAGCAATCTCTTCCACCCACACCAACCCATTTCTCTCACCTCAGTAATCTCTTCCACCCACACCAGCCCATCTCTCTCACCCCCAGCAATCTCTTCCACCCGCACCAACCCATCTTTCTCACCCCCGTAATCTCTTCCACCCACACCAACCCGTCTCTTTCAACCCAGCAATCTCTTCCATCCACACCGACCCGTCTCGATAACCCCAACCCACCTCCACCACAACAACCCATCTCCGTCACCCTCGATCCACCCCTGTCGCCAGCCCACTCTAATGATGAACTTACTTAGCGACCCCAACTCCTGAGATAAACTCCACTAAATAAGTGTGCGGCGAATGATACGTCTTTGACGAGATTGCCAGCTTGATGGGCCATTACAGTTTCATTACCTGGGGCGCTGATCACTTGCGACCCCGGGGTAAAGACCAACGATCTCGGGGGGGGGGGGNTAATAATAATAATAATAATAATAATAATAATAATAATAATAAAATGATGATTTATATAGCGCTGTATCCCAGCAAGGAGCCAGGCTCACAGCGCTTTACATGGAAACAAAAATACATATATAAATAAAAAGAAACATTCATAGCATATTAACTACATAAATAACAATACGGTATACTCAATACATCAGCTACGCTAATCAATTACAGAAATGTGGTTTTATTATTTTTTAAAATAAATTTTAAAAAGATGTGTCTTAAGTGCAGTCTTAAATGACTTAGCAGTTGAAATGCTACGGATGTGTAATGGAAGAGAATTCCATTGTTTGGCTGCACAAAAGGAGAATGACCTTTCGCCAAATGTTTTAGTTCTTATCTTAGGAACACAGAGAATGCGTGTATCCGCAGAGGAGCGTAGCTGACGACTTGGTGAGTAGACTGACAAAAGTTCAGTAAGATATGAAGGGCATGAGTCAGAAAAGAAGTTGTGACACAGAACGGCCAGTTTGTAATCAATTCGGGCTTGTATAGGTAGCCAATGAAGAGAGTAAAGTAGCGGAGTAACATGGTCATGTCTTTTTGCCCATAGAACTAATCTTGCAGCTGAATTTTGAACTCTCTGTAGTTTTTCAATGCATTGTTTTGGCGCACCTGACAGAAGAGAATTGCAGTAATCCATACGAGCTAGAACAAGAGAACAGACTAGAGTTTTTGTTGCACTGTCTGTTAAGTAATGACGGATTGAACTGATCTGACGAATGGCAGTATAGGCAGAGCGACAAATGTGATTGATGAAGTTGTTGATAGACATGTTGTCAGAAATAATGTAGCCAAGATTCTTAGTCGATGTTGTGAACAGTATATCAGAACTAGCCACCTGAATAGAATTTGGAAGAATCAAAGTACTGCGGGATTTATTGTTACAGAATAGCAGTGCTTCTGTCTTATTATCATTCAGTTTGAGCTATCAGACTTCCGTTCTTAACTGAAGTCTTCTGTTGTTTTCTGTCGTCTGCTCTTGTTTTCTGTATGGGGTGGGAGCTGCTGTTGATTATCTCGCGCCTGCTGTTGTTTTCTCGCGTCTGTCTGCTGTATATCGTATATTGTACATTACATTCACTCCTACACAGAATATTTTCTCGCGCCCTTCGCTGCTTTTCTATGGTGAATATTTCTTTTCCTGTGTTACTGTAGCATTTTCGAATCTGCTGTGTCTCGCCTCGCGGGAGTTAGAATTATGACGATTTCTTTAATGCTGTAGAACACATAATAGATTTCCACACATACAGCATGTGGCATTCATGACGTTGGCCATTTCTGGTGTTTATTTTCGACCTACCTGTCTAATCATGAACAGTCGATTAAACTGTTTTTTTTAAATAACAATTTTCATTTCATTAGACAAAATATCAAAGTATTGCAGTTTTTTTCCCCAGTAAGAATTTTTTAAAAATCCCAACTTTTCCAAATCTGTAACACTCGTCAACAAGCACATTCATAGGTTGTCAAATTAAACATTGATGACACGCCGTGTGTTTTCAGGCTTATGGAAATAAAGAGGCAAGGAAGACTCTCATTTTGAAGACCTGACAGAAATTGTAAGCGGGCAGTATAAAACATATTTATTACATTCTTTTACTGAGGTACCACCTAACAATGAAGACGAAACAATGCATTTATCACATTCTTTTCCGGATTTTTTAGTAGTCGGGGTTGGGGTGGGGGTAAGGGCTAAACCCTGTTCGTCCTCAGGCACAATTTTATTTATTTAATTTAATCCCTCATATTAACTTCACTGCGGTCTCTTGGTTTGTCGGTCCATCGGGTCGTCCGCCGGCAAAACAAAAGTAAAAAATGACCCACTTTCAGTTAAGCTATTGAGCTGAAAATTTGCACATAGACTCGTGTGACCTAACAATGCATTGTATGAAAATGTCAAATCGATCGAATGTACAGTAATTACATAAATGCACATTTAGTTTATCTCTATATAAATGGATGGTAGCTTTCTGTTGTTGACATTCACGTGTTTTTTTTTTGGAGTTCAGTTTCGACATGGGTGACAACACCCCCACACCCACCCGTCCCCTGTAAATATTTGTCGCGCGGTAAATTTTATTTTGAAATATCAACAATGCTTTTAGTTCTGTCTCATATATAAGGCATTTATAGTCAAAAACTTTGTTTTACGGGGTGTTTTTAAATTTCTTATATTAACTTCACCGTTTTCTCTTGGTTCGTCCGTCCGTTGGGTCGTCCGGCGGAAAAATAAAAGTCAAAATTGATAAACTTTCCGTCATGCTATCGAGGTGAAATTTTGCACATAGACTCGTGCCAACAAACAATGCATTGTATCAAAATTTCAGATCGATCGAATGTACCGTAATTACATTAATGCACTCTAAGTTTTTTTCTATATAAATGTATGGTAGCCGTCTGTTATTTTTAACATCTACGTGGTTGCCGGAGTTAACTCCAATGATCGTTGACCACATCCCTACACATTACCATTTGACAGCAAGAGAGTTAAATCACGTTAAGCCGTTAAATGTTTTTGCGCTGTGCGTATTATTTTGAATATAATCAATACTTTTAGTTTTTGTCTCATATATAAGGGATTTGTAGTAAAAAACAGTGTTTTACGGGTTGTTTTTGTTTCCAGGCAGACGACTTACACAGTGTTGGACCGTATGATGTCAGAACTGCCCGGGCTGGACAACTACAATGCCAACTTCACAGACAAGACCTACGGGTTGGTGGCCAACGACATAAGCCGACCCGGGCACACTTTGAACGCCGGGTTTTACCACAGATGGTACCAGTACTCAGAGTTGGGGGCGATGGGGGACTCGGTGAGTGAATGCTGGTGGGGCAGTTGGTGATGTGGGGTGATGGGGGACTCGGTGAGTGCAGGCTGATAGGGCAGTTGGTGATGTGGGGTGATGGGGGACTCGGTGAGTGCAGGCTGGTGGGGAAGTTGGTGATGCGGGGTGATGGGGGACTCGGTGAGTGAAGGCTGGAAGGGCAGTTGGTTATGCGGGGTGATGGGGGACTCGGTGAGTGTAAGCTGGTGGGGCAGTTGGTGATGAGGGTGATGGGGGTTATGGGGGACTCGGTGAGTGTAAGCTGGTGGGGCAGTTAGTGAGGTGGGTGATGGGGGTTATGGGGGACTCGGTGAGTGTAAGCTGGTGGGGCAGTTGGTGATGCGGGGTGATGGGGGACTCGGTGAGTATTAGCTGGTGGGGCAGTTTGTGATGTGGGGTGATGGGGGACAAGGTGAATGTAAGCTGGTGGGGCTGTTGGTAATGCGGGGTGATGGGGGACTCGGTGAGTGTGAGCTTGTGGGGCAGTTGGTGCTGTGGGTGATGGGGGTTATGGGGGACTCGGTGAGTGTAAGCTGGTGGGGCAGTTGGTGATGTGGGTGATGGGGGTTATGGGGGACTCGGTGAGTGTAAGCTGGTGGGGCAGTTGGTGATG
>MUZC01000859.1:129838-159648 GCA_002072015.1 Radix auricularia
GGGCAGTTGGTGATGCGGGGTGATGGGGGACTCGGTGAGTGTAAGCTGGTAGGGCAGTTGATGATGTGGTTGTGATGGGGAACTTTGTGAGTGCATGCTGGTAAGGCAGTTGGTGACGTGGGGTGATGGGGGTGATGGGGGACTCGGTGAGTGCAAGCTGGTGGGGCAGTTTGTGATGTGGTTGTGATGGGGGACTCGGTGAGTGCAAGCTGGTAATGCAGTTCGTGATGTGGGACTCGGTGAGTGCAAGCTGGTGGGGTAGTTGGTGATGTGGGGTGGGTGATGTGGGACTCGATGAGTGTAAGCTGGTGGGGCAGTTGGTGATGTGGGGACTCGGTGATTGTAAGCTAGTGGGGCAGTTGGTGATGTGGAGTGATGGGTCAGACAAGAGACTTAGCTTCCCGGACCAGCGGTAAATGGAATTCTAAGACCTCTACGTAGCACAAAGCGAGCCCTTAGGGAAAGGTTGTCATTTGTGACCGATTATGAATCTGACTTTTTGGGGTTATTATTTATTTTATTGTCACCGCTGTCTAAAAACGTCACTGTACAGTACTAAATAAGTAATTGCATTTTTTGAAAATTAAACTCTTTATTTTCGAGCTCCTTAAAAAATATGAGCCTAGCGATACCATTTCTAATAAGTAGACATATCTTCTCATTTTTCTCAGCAAAATATGAGTAAAAATTTGTCCTATGCAAAAAACAAACCAGAATAAACTCTATTTTAACAATGATAAATAGATGCAAAATCATAAATAAAAGATCTTAACATAGCAATAGTTCAATACCCAAACGGACGTACATGTTTTAAACAATAAAAATTATAATTTAAGAATATTTCTTATTTAATAAATAGGAAAAGAGAGACCAAAAGTGTATGTTTAAACCTCTAAATAACTCATAACATACGAATAAGACAGAATCGTGTATTAGCTTGTTTCAAAGTCGTGAATCGGCCTTCAAATTTAGTTTAGTGCCCCATCATTTAGAATTATATGCATGGAAGATTTACCTCAGAAATTTAGGCAATTCATTAGCTGATGACTTGAACTCGTTTCTACGCAATCTCTTCCTTTAAGGTCAACCACCGTGGGTTTAATGACGAGAACCTTTGGGTTGCCATGACAACACAGCCGAACATCATGCCCCTGTCCACCAACAACTGCGTACAAGATCACTGTGTTCGGGATTCGAGGAGGTGAGTAAAGGAACCATTATTATTACCATTATGCCCACCATCTTTGGCTCCATGGGTGGTTTTAAGTCAAAGGCGAAGAAATGGGGGGGGGGCATTTTCGAGAAAATTGTATAGTTAGTGCGGTTGTTTGTTAGTATTGGCCAGCCCGGGCGGGAATAAATCCTATCTACGCCATAATATTATCTTGGAGTTTTGGGTCCAACACCTTGAAAACTAAAGCCTGCGTGATAGTGAAACCTTGTGTTCAAAATCATTTGTTTCTACGGCTTTCCTTAGAACACCAGCATTAAGTAATATTTTCTACTTCCAAGCGCTTTATTCTAATAATTAATCGATGGTGTAGTGCATTTGCAATAGATAGTCATTGTTTGAACAGGTCACTTTAGCCTCGGTGACAATGGTGTCAGGGCTAAATTTAAACATGTGATGTGATGTGCTGGTCAATAATAGTAATAGTAATAACCGCCTTTCAGACAATGACGGTCTATGTGGCAAGGGAAGTTTGATTTTAAAAAAATCTATATTATAACATGCTCTTAAGCTCTTAAACCATTTTGTTTACTCGAGAAATTCAGGTTTGTTTTTTTTTTTAATTAATTTTTTTTTTGGTTGATTGTTATTGTTTTTTTTGTTTTGTTTTTTTTTTTGTTTTTGTTCTTCTTCTTTTTTTGTTTAGACTAGCAATTAGCACCGATTCTTATATTTATATATTTGTATAAACTTAATTTTTCCCTCTCTAAACTTTTGTCATATATTTATTTATTGGAATTTATTTGAACTGCCACTACGATCGTGACAGCAATAGTATTTAATATAGTTTAGCCACAATTTCTAAATAGACTGGAACTAATCCTTTTCAAGTTAATAGTTCTTCTTTATTTATAGAACCAAAGACAACAGTCTTACCACTAGAATTAGTTGAGAGTTCAGTCCCTNCCCCCCCCCCCCCCCCCCCACGGCCTTGTCCAATTCCCTCGCCTCATCATGTGGGATTCATCCATTCTTACAGAGTCACGTTCGCTGTTCCCCTGGAGGTCATCTACGCCACACCCATCCTCTCCTGGAACCCTTACAACGTGGCCTTCTATCCGGTGAGTCAGGGATTCTCAAACACTGTAACATTTCAACAGTTTTCAAAAAATGCATCTATATTTTAAAAACAAAAGAGCACTATTTGTTTTATCGCATGTTTAATTAAAATAATTCCAATGTGAATTCTTTAGCAGGTCGCTAAATTCAAATTAATTTTCCATTTCGGTTGTGAGAAAAGAAAAAAATTGCTGCTAGGCTTGGCCCAAAAAGCAAAGCAAGCTATTCTTAAACAAGTACACACTTTTCTCCTCTCCTTGTCACAAATTTCAGACAGTCTCCACTCATGTTTTCACCCGTTGACAAACTTTACAAAATGTCTTTTAAAATATATATTAAAATCTTAAAACAAGTTTCACTATTTCAATTATTAAATTAGCAACTATGACATTTGCTGACATTAAACAATTACGAGAATAGAAAGTTAAACACCATTGTGTCATTTCAGATATAACAGGCACAATGTTACCTTTACCTCGCTCGCTTTCTAACAACTTGTGCTAGTCTTACTTTATGGACGGCCAACACCTACTTGTGCTAGTCTTACTTTATGGACGGCCAACCCCTACTTGTGCTAGTCTTACTTTATGGACGGCCAACACTTACTTGTGCTAGTCTTACTTTATGGACGGCCAAACCCTACTTGTGCTAGTCTTACTTTATGGACGGTCAACCCCTACTTATGCTAGTCTTACATTATGGGCAGCCAACTCTTACGTGTCTGTGGAATTTTCAAAGAGAAAATATTATGATATAATCACCACATGCCTGACACTAGTCATTATTTTAATCGGAGTCGGGTAAACAAAGTACCAAAAAAAAAACTGACCACGAAAACCTGTACGTACCAAACGAGGCATTTAAATAGAGTTGAGTTGGATCGGTTTTTGTTTTAGAACCGCTCCTGTTCCCGCTTTTATTTTTTTAAACTTATCAACTCTCCGGGACACGCCATTAATTACTAGACAAAAGGGCGGCGCCTTAAAGGAAACAACATCGATGAAGGAGTCAACTAGTGTCAACCGATGTCAACCCTCTAACCCTATGGCGGATTAAGGGGGGGGCTGAACGGGCTAAAGCCACGGGCCCCCGACGGTTTAGGGGCCCCCAAACTTTTTATATTTTATAATAAAAGTGTACAAAAGTTTGCACGAACCCTTGAAAATATAATAAATTAATAAATACTATCTATAATACTTATCGCAGTACCTAATGATCGAAAAACTTTAATTGATTCACTTCGCATGATATAAAATATAGTTTATATATTTTAAATTTCACATTTTCGAGAAGTTCCGCTGGCCGAGTGGGCATAGTACATGCTTGGGGTGATACCGGTGTAGGGTTCCATTCCCAGCACTGGCAAATATTTTTTTCTTTTCACACTCAATTATAACTACCTCGAACACATCAAACAGTTACTTCTTCGTGTTCGTTTTTTTTTTTTCATTATTAAAATTTAGTTACAGTCTTATATTAGCTGTTAACAATCATTTTATTTTAAGAATGCTGGCTGGATAGGGCCCCCGTTTGATTGCAGCCCGGGGCCCCGTGCAGTCTTAATCCGCCCCTGCTCTAACCAATGACAACCCTTTTTGCAAGCAACGAACAAACGAACAAATAAACGAACACACAAAAATAATAATAATAATAAAAATAATAATAATAATAATAATAAATAACTTTTAAAAACTGAAGATTAAAAACAATTTGTTCAATTCAATTGAAATAATCATTATTTTAGAAAATATAATGTAAGGAAAATCGTATCTCATCTAATCTTAGTTTATATTATCTTATTTCATTTCATCTTGTCTCATCATATATTGTTATTTTATCTTATTTTATCTCATCTTATTTCATATGTTCTCATCTGATCTCATACCTCATCTTATGACGTCTAATCTCATCATATCTGACGCAATAATCTTCCGTATAGAAGGAAAGTCTGTAACAGATAATAAAAGATACATCTTAACTTATATCATCTCTTCTTATCTTATTTTATCATCGGAGTCAACTTCATCTTATGATGCGCCTCTATAATTTTTCATTGTACCATTTTTGATGGAATTTCATGTTCATTGACTTCAACGCCATCGGATAGTGCACTGGTTTCCATCCATCTGCATTTTCCAGCAGCGAGACAAATCTCGTCAGATCAGAGTTGGGAGATAAATGTGTGGAACGGGGGCATGGACCCGGGGGGGGGGGGCAATGTCCGTGTCTTGTGTGAGTCAACTTCGACCCCTGTTATTAAATCAGGGGTTGTTGACAAAATATTGATCGAATGAATAAGGGGAAGCTATTCTAGTCTTTTAAAAAAGTGTCTTTAAAGGGTTTTCGGTGTTAAGCTCGGGAAGTCTAGAGTTATATGTGTCGGTATTTTATTTTTTGTTGTTGATCCCTCGACAGGCTGACCCCAAGACAGACGCATTGGCACAAAGTGTGACAGCAAATGGTCGAAATGGTGGCTTGAACCCGGCAACTGCTTACAACGGAACCAACCGTGAAAACTACTACAGGTGTTGTATTCATGTCCGTTGATGTATGATTCGTTCTGTCTGAATGCCACTGTGAAAGTCGGTGATCCTTAAGACTTTTGAAGTCAGAAGTCAGGAGTACCTTTAATGTCTGCATGGAGAAGGATAGTATTTGGAAAATTTCTTGAACAAAATAGAATGTACGGCATGTCATATTTGGGGAGGGGCAAGTACTGATTTTTTAAATCTTTTATTTGCCCCTCCCCAAATATGACATGCCGTACATTCTATTTTGTTCAAGAAATTTTCCAAATTCTATCCTTTCCAAAACAATCTTTCATTTTAAATACTGGTCTTTCTTTATCTTACATTTAGAATAAGGGATTATTTTTATGGGGATAAATGAATTAGTATTTCAAAGAAGAATATGTTGCATCTTGGCTAAAAAAATACTTCTAGTTGTTTTTAAGGTAAGTTTTTAAATGGTTCCCCTTGAGAGGGCCCGGTTAAAGCCCACGGGAAGGGCCGGATCTGGCCCTCAGAGCGTTGTTTTAGTTCCCCCTTAGTAAAACAAATGTCTGAAATTTTTAATAATTTTTTTTGGTGTGTGTCCCATACCCTTGTGGTCGTAGGGGGTTCTAGAACTGTCTTGGGTCTTGGAAGACTTGGTGGCGCCCATCTTCTCACCAAGTCAGCGGAGGTCTTTTTAGCAATAGTCATTCATCAAGGCGTTTATTGTGTGGTAGATACAACGCACCTCAACTTGTGGGGTGAGCGCACCATTGACTTCGCTATGCAGTCTCCTGTCGAACTCTATGTAATAATTTTCAATTCTAAGGTGTTTCAGCTGTTCATTTACTTGCATTACCGTATTGATCCGAATATAGCTCGACCTCGAATATAACACAACCCCTTAATTATCCCGAAATCATTTTCTTTTGTGATAAAAAGTTTGGGGAAAATGCAGATTACAGTATATTTTTAAAACAATGAATACATAAGCTCAAATTTAACCGTTACAGCAAAACATGCTGAATAATTTCAATATTGTAACGGTTTAGTCCACGTCAAATACATGTATCATCATATGTCATCGTATCTCATCACCTCTTAACATGAGAGACAATGCGCGAGAATTATTTAGTGGTCTACGTTGAGGCGCTGTTTAAAATGAACTGGAAAAAAAAAAAAAATGAGTGCTGTTTATGAGATATTTTTTCTTCATAAAACATTGCGCTATATTCGAGACAATAAAATGCTTTCATAAGAAGTCGAGTAAATGCATAATATCGTCCTTAAATCAATACAGTACATCATACCTCAGCAGAGTCAGTGATGTAAATTTTTCAGAAAATTCTAGCTTCTGCCAAGATACGAATATTTTAAGAGGGACAGTAAAAGTGACTGATTATTTTTTTTAAAGATCTTTTCTTCAACGTATGTCAAATGAAATTGAGATCATCTGCCGTCTAGGGTTTTCTTAAACTTTCAAGTAAACATCTTGGTGAACCGTATACCTAGAACTTACAGCGGAAGACAATATTCTCCTGCCTCACAACCACCTCAGCACATTTTTACACTAAGCTCCCATAGATTTTAATGGTATTAAACAAATTTACAAAATTAAAATCATGTAATGGGGTCCAGAGTTCAACAACTTTTTGGGAAGCATTGGTGTACAAGATAGGTGATAAAATGTCGTAAATAAGGTAGGTGAGAAAATGTCGTGAATAAGGTAGTTGAGAAAATGTCGTAAATAAGGTAGGTGAGAAATCGTCGTAAATTAGGTCCATTGTCTAACTCGGGTGAGAAGGTGAAAGTTTTAATTCCTCAGAGCCCAGAGTCAGGCAACTCGTTTAACGATCGGTGTACCCTGGTGTGTAGAACATAAGGCGCAGTGCATATTTCACTTACAGTCAGCACAAGGGCGATTGTGGGTGTCCGGTTGATCTGGGAAGGGTAAATAAATTAACGCTTAGAAAAGAACGATGTTGGCCTTGACATAAACACAATTTTGCCGTTATGTGTTGATCGATACCTCTAAAAGTGTATCGATACCTCTAACATTTGATCGATACCCCCAAAAGCCTTCAATCCCCACAAA
This sequence comes from Radix auricularia, assembly GCA_002072015.1. Taxonomy (NCBI): domain Eukaryota; kingdom Metazoa; phylum Mollusca; class Gastropoda; family Lymnaeidae; genus Radix; species Radix auricularia. Next base: position 136,716 of record MUZC01000859.1, read on the forward strand.
GCCAAACATAACTCTTCTCTACGTCTAAAGTAAGCGAATGTTCATCAAGCTTCCCGAGAACATTTAAATCTTTGGGGTAATCACTGGGTTGCATATTCGATCCGACAAATCGATAAAGATCCCGTGGAGTCGGCTCTTAATTAGGGCTTACACTTACACTCGTTCTAGATAAATTTCTGTTTTCGCTTTTAGTTCAACATTCCAAATAAATTCTTTATATATTTTATGGATGGTGATATTATTGCCATTATTACTTTATATTTATAGTGTCAAAATTGACGGAAGTTTTCAAAAGAAATATATTTTAGCTGAAATCAATTAATTAAATGATTAAACAATCACAAATATTGAGACAAATGGAGAAAAACTGAATGTGATTTCCATAATGAAAAACTTAATGCGGACGTTCGAAAATAGTTATTTTTGGTGCAATACTTTTTTTTCATTGCTTTTTCTCAAAGCGGTACACTACTTTCTAGAATTAGTAGCGTTACGAACGGACATACATAGCAAATTATGTATATTGATTATCATTATTATTATATTCTAGTTTGTGCTGGGGCGCCGTGTGCCTACGGCGCCCACATTTTTCAAAAGCCCACTAATTTGTGGGTAATATCCCTAACTATGTAATCATCCAAAATATTAACGGCTATTTTTACAGCGTTCCCTTTTCCAAAATGTCCCTATTCTTGAAACTACTTTGGTTATAGTCGTGTTTGTGTCAGTTTGTAGCGTCTAGTAACTCATCTTTTTCCAAGGGAAAGCCCTAGTAGCTTACCTGAATACGTAGGACGCAATAATCTTCTGTACAGAAGGAGCGTCTGTAACATATAAGTTAAGATATTTCTTATTATTGCATGCGTTCGAATCAGTGTTCTAATGAAGGTCAAGTATAAAGGTGAAGTCTGACGATAACTTACCTGCCTAAGCCTGTCAGTCTCAGCTTTGTTTGGACAGCTTGGAAATCTCAATAACAGTAAATATCCAGAACACTTAAGTTTATGATTTTTTAAAAATAATTATCGTTGTGATGTTTTTAAAAATAAAAATCACTGACTTTGTGGTTTTGATGGGAGGAAGGGGATAGGGTAGATTGGCATATTTATTTTTTTTAAAAACGGGGTTGAAAGGGAAGGAGGCATTGACATTTTTAAAAAAAAGTTGGCGAAGTGGGGGTGTAAAGATAACAAAAACAATCGATGACGTAATTTGTCTATTTCCCCTTAAGTGCTTGTCGGTAAACTAGGGCAACTCTCTCTCTCTCTCTCTCTCTCTCTCTCTCTCTCTCTCTCTCTCAGTGGCGGCGTTAGGTAAGCGCGGGGCCTAGTGCCAGCAATGACCCCGCGGGGCCAGAGTACTAGTAAAGATCGCTAAGCACCAGTATGCTATGGTATTTAAAAATATGAAATATCTTGATTATTGTGTAATTTTAATACCGCGTGTCACCTTTTTATTAAATTATTACAAGTTCATTATTTTCTCTGGTCTATAAACAACGGTTTATAAAGGGGATTGGCTGAATGGTACATCTGACCTATTTTCCGCTAACGGTGTAATGCTTTCAAAGACGTCTAGAGCTACGCTACGGAATTTGACCTTCAAAAAGGATTACAAGAGTGCCTCTTTCGTTTCTTTACAATCGTTTCCAGCATACGTTCTACCATCCAATCTTTGGTTCTCCATGTAGAGGCTATTAACCAGGATGAGACATGTTCAGGACCGAAACGCGGGGCCTACCTAAGCGCGGGGCCTGGGGCAGTCGCCCCAGTAGCCACCCTCAAACGCCGCTCCTGCTCTCTCTCTCTCTCTCTCTCTCTCTCGCTCCCCCCACTTTCTTTTACGCATAAAACGGCAATAAAATGGTTGAGTATATTTCTGTAAATTGTACGGCTCTTTCCTGTGTGAGCTTTGCAGACCCGTAAAAACTTTTTTTTTTCACAGTTTATTTATTTATTTTTAAATTGACGCTTTAAAACGAATTAAGTTTAAACTTCATATAAGCATTTAAAATACATCCGGTCTTATTATCTTTTCGCACAATATATCAGAAAACTGATCAAGACCTCAGACCGACTCCTCAAAGCCATTTCGTATTTCTAAGGAAAAATGTCTTCACCCTCTCTACATTTAGAACACCCGTGGGATTCTACGCAAGCAGCGATGTGGAGGCCGATACAGCGGACACGGCCAAGGGGTCAGTTGGAGTGCTGGACAAACAAGGCATTGTCCGACAAATGGCGGCTTCTGGACCTCGCATCATTACCCCAGACATCCAAGGGGTGGGAACGGTGCGGCTGAGGTACCCCATCTTCCCCGTCCACTCTGAAGGGAGCTCGGTCGGCAGAGAATTGGTGGTAAATGTATTTATTGAACTCTGCGCCCGGGATGTGTGCGTAGGTGGGGATGGGCGCTGGGGGTGTTGGTCTTTCAAGGGGAAGGGGATTAGGGCGTGGGTCCCCGGGGGGGGACGTTCACAATTTGGTTTTATTTTCATTTATTCTTTAGGGTCTGGGGTTGGGGTGATTTGGAGGGAGTGTTACATCAATTAACTAAATTTCAGTGGTTGCTCCAGGTTTCAAAATGTTGTCGAAGCAGATGAAGATGTGATCGGTGGTGATGTAGCACACGAGATATACAGCTCTTGGGGTGGAGGGGTGTAGTGTATGAGGAAATCACAAAAAGGCACGGGGGTGTTGTAGAAATAATCAACCAGGATGTGACTGTGATTTGAGTTTGTAAGACACTTAAAGCCTTAGACTTTAGAAGGATATTTAATATTTACATAACTCCCTAACGTTTCCATGCTATTGTTATATGTTTGAGTCAATCCAGATATCGTTATATAAAGCATCAAGATATTTTTTCGTTCTGTAGCATCGTGACGTTATATCTTTGTGTAACATTCATCAAAGTTATAACTTCAGTAAACATTATGATGGTACATGTATGTATAAGTATAACATCGTGATGGTACATGTTTATATAAATATAACATCATGATGGTACATGTTTGTATAAATATAACATCATGATGGTACATGTTTGTATAAATATAACATCATGATGGTATAGTTTTGTATGACGTCAAATGCAGAGCCGTCTTTACACCATTTTGGGTCCCTGGGCAAAGAAATAGTGTTGGGCCCCTAGGCAAAGAAATAGTGTTGGGCCATGGGCAAAGAAAGAGTGTTGGGTCCCTGGGAAAAGAAATAGTGTTGGGCCCCTGGGCAAAGAAATAGTGTTGGGTCCCTGGGCAAAGAAATAGTGTTGGGTCCCTGGGCAAAGAAATAGTGTTGGGTCCCTGGGCAAAGAAAGGGTGTTGGGTCCCTGGGCAGAGAAATGGTGTTGGGTCCCTGGGCAGAGAAAGAGTGTTAAGTCCCTGGGCAAAGAAATGGTGTTGGGTCCCTTGGCAGAGAAATAGTGTTGGGTCCCTGGGCAGAGAAATAGTGTTGGGTCCCTGGGCAGAGAAATAGTGTTTGGTCCCTGGGCAGAGAAATAGTGTTGGGTTCCTGGGCAGAGAAATAGTGTTAAGTCCCTGGGCAAAGTAATAGTGTTGGGTCCCTGGGCAGAGAAATAGTGTTTGGTCCCTGGGCAGAGAAATAGTGTTGGGTCCTTGGGCAAAGTAATAGTGTTAAATCCCTGGGCAGAGAAATAGTGTTGGGTTCCTGGGCAGAGAAATAGTGTTAAGTCCCTGGGCAAAGTAATAGTGTTAAGTCCCTGGGCAGAGAAATAGTGTTGGGTCCCTGGGCAGAGAAGGAGTGTTGGGTCCCTGGGCAGAGAAAGGGTGTTGGGTTCTGGGCAGAGAAATAGTGTTAAGTCCCTGGGCAAAGTAATAGTGTTAAGTCCCTGGGCAGAGAAAGAGTGCGCCCCCCCCCCTTTCCGAATAAAAAAAATAAATATACATAATATATATAAATAAACATATTTCCATGGGGCCCCAATGCTCTTGGGCCCCCGGCTAAATGCCCAAATGGCATATGCGCTAAGATGGCTCTGGTCAATTTTTATTTGTGTAACGGTGAGTGTAACGTCATGATGGTGGGAATCAAGCTCATTAAACCAGACCAACTAATTTGGCATCGCATATTTTGAATACAATTATTTTATATTTGGCACTTGACTCGAGAGGTAGATTAAAAATTAATTGGATTATAAATGTTTTGATATCTTAAATCGTATTTAACTAATTTTTTTAAAAAAAATAGGCATTAAAAGAAATAGTGATGAAGATGACACAATATGCACATTTGCTGGGTGAAGGTCAAGGTGGGTCACTTCCGAGCAACCCGGATGTTCATTTTATGCTTGCAGAGACATACCAGTAAGTAAATAATAATTATTTTTTAAATGGAAAGTTGGTCGTTTTTTATAAAATATGTAATTGACAGTGACTCTGTTTATTGTTGTTTTTTTTTATTCACGCGATAACTATTTAAAAGCCTGGTCACTTGTATCAAATATCTGGTCTCAAAAGCTTGATTCATGATAATTTATTGGCAGTAGAAGATTTTCATTAGTCCGCATTAAAAAAAAGAGGAGAAAATTATATAAACAAGCTAAGTAATTTAGGAAAAACTTCTTTACATGCAATTTTTTAAAAAATTGTTTGGAGCTATACACCTTAAGATACAGAGAATTAGATAGTTATAGTGTTGAGGGAAGTAAAGAGATTGATATGTAGAGAAACAGGGATGCGCCAGGATTAATAGAAAGAGTGGAAAGATAGAGGAATATAGAGCTATAAATTATGGAAAGAGTGAGAGAGGAGAACAAGAGAAAGGTCTGACATGTTTTTGCTATAGATAATGGGGAGCGGGAGAATGCCAAGCGCGTGGAGAAGCACAGCCAATTCAAATCCGTTACGAACTCCACCCCACCCCCCTCGCCTAACCCATCGAAAACCATCTTTAAATCCATTTACAAACACATCGGTCGATGGTAAACGGTTCAATACCCGATGCCAGGGATGGAGGCGGAACCATCTGGTCGGTAGATGGTATTTAGTTAAGTCAAACTCGGGGGGCAGCCGACAGTGATGATGGGGTAAGAATGGATGCGAGTGGTTGGGGGGCACGCGTCTTTGATGTTCCTAGCAGAAGTCAAAACATTGGTGCTGCTGCTCGGGTTCTTTTCAAAACCTTCGATTTCACGATCGGTGGTTCCTGGAGTTGAAGAAAGAACAAGAAATTGACGGTGAATGTGAAAAAGGTGGGGGGGGGGGCGAAAGTGAGATGCGGGAGCTGAAAACTTGTGCCGGGAAACTGTGCGTTCTAGCACTTATAATATTTTTTTAGAGTAACGTTGAATGCTTTTCGGTCAATTTTCCTACTAATAGATTTTACCCACCGAACTGCACTCGGTCAGTGAATAATCCCCAACTTAAAATGAAAAATAAACATCCAGCAAAAAAAATGTCTATGTTGGTATTTGCAGAAGCTTTGGCTAAAAATATTAACACTAGCCCCAGGGGGTGTTTCCAATCACATGAATTGATGTTTTCAAGGGAAACACCTCTCACTTTTTTTCCATGACTTAAAATTTTTGACGTTGTATATGAATGGATGTCAATGAATGCCTGTCTGTATGTGTGTCGACACATGCATCATTTTTATTTTTTAAATGACAACTTCAATATCAGCAGCATCTTTTAAATTGAAATATAATTTTGTAAAAAGAAATAATAATAATAATGTCGACAGCTTTCCAGCATGACACCAGGGTCAAGTAATATCCAAGCGAAGCTGAGTTTGAAATCGAGACCCCCATCCTATCCAGCACATTGGTTTCTTTTCGCATCGCCTTAACTGTTGAACTTTGCTTCACTTTTATTTATAGATTCTCAAATTATGTTTCAGAAATCCACCGGGACTTCATTCCCACGACTTCACACTTTCAGGGGCGGAGAACGCCGCGGTTCTGGCGGGAAACGACACCCTGGTGGTGACGTCACTGGCCCTCGGCCACACGCACGAGTTGAAAGTTCACTTTGATAAGGTGCTCAACACTTACGTGTACGTTACTTGTGACGGGATGGCTAGCTGCTGGGACGAACACTCACGTCGACTTCTGCTGGACGAGTAGATTGATATTGAAAAAAAAAAAGGGGGGGGGGGGGATAGACTACTGTATCACACGACTGAGCCTGAATGAAAACTGAGCCGAGAGAAAACGCAACATTGTACTTCATAATTATGACTATTGACAGTAGCCACTTTGCATATTGTTCGTTGTTTAACAGATCATCTTAACGTTTTGTTTATGGCTTTTAATCATGCATCATGCCTGTATATTTTATTGCTTTATTATTGTATCATTGCTACAGATATCAAGTAAAATAAATAACCAGATTAAAATTACAAATAATTCTGACTTCATCAATCTTTGTGATCCTCATAACATGGAACTAGCGAATTTTCATGAAAAAATGCTATAAAGTAAGGAAATAAACAATAATGGAGGGACACAATCGTTTGAAGTAAAATGAAGTTTAGAAAAGATCATGGCAATAAACGACAAGCGAATCCTTTCAAGCAGAGGCGTCACTAGGGTGTGCGGAGGACAGGGGCGTCACTAGGGTGTGCGGAGGATGCTTACTTCACCGGGTGACACCATTGCAAGAGGTGGCATGAAAATGTAAAATTATGAATGTCCCCGTCATTCTCGGATGAGGTATGGCGGGTATGTCCTATGAGGGGATGACAACATGAGCTACCGCACTGCTTAGGCTGTAGCTGGAGCAAAATTTCAAAGTTTGGACTTGTCACTGATAATTAATTAACAGAGCCTGAAACAGAATTACTCCCAGTTAATCTGAAGCTAATTTTGAATGTTATTAAGCATTAAGACGCCTGAAGATCAGCTGCGTCATCAGGGGCTTTTACCAGATGACACCTCCATTTGATGGCATATTTAATTTAACATATCTTAAAACAAAATCATTGAACAAGCCAACCTATTTATAAATTGCAGCAAAAGATCAACATAAAAATGAATAATTAACTGATTTGTTACCTCTTGTTCTCGTGTTCCACATTTTCTGTTATTTCCAAAAGAAAAGGTAGGACTTATTAAATCGAAATCCAATACTCATCCAAGAAATGTAAATAGTCCACTTTTGACATTGAATTAAAGCTGTCCACAAACTTTTGCACTTGATTCAGAATTATAAAGCTGGCTCCTTGTTTTGTTTGAGGAGATCGAGAGCCAGGTTTCTAGCGGAATTTTTTTTTTTATTGGAGTTTAATTTTAAATTACTTATCAGTATAAGTAGGAGTAGAGTAGTGCTTCTCAAACTTTTTAATTATGTGGCGGACCGGCAGAAATGTATCCATTGCTCCGGTGACCGGTGTGCCATTTTACCTGTACAGATGTGGTAGAGAAATGTAATAATATCTCCATGCAAGGAAGGATGGCTTCAGTTTTTATACAACGGCAGAGAAGATTGATCGACAGAAACGCTAGCTAGAATCACTATGTTCATTCGGAACAACCAAATAACATATAATTAATAGTGTAATGGTTATAACATTCGCCTGACACGCAGAGGTCGCAGGTTCAAACCCCAGCTAAAGCATTACGTTTTTATTTTATTTTTTGTTGTAATGTTTGTGTTTGTGCCCTTTCATAGCCCACAATCTTTTCGATCACCATAACAAGCACAAGATGAGTCGGAATAGGCTTGACGAATGACCTTTGTCAGGTTATGCCAAATAGTTTATGGTTGCCAAGCTAGGGTGGTGCAGGGTTGGGGGTGGCAAGTAGCTAACCACAGAGCACATTTTTCCAGATCAACAATGAATCTCAGTAATCCCCGCATCCGAGGTTCATTCGCGTTGTTCTGATTTCATCGTGATGTAGTTTGTGTCTGTTCACCCCCCCCCCTCCACTTTCATTGCACTATCTATGATCAAATCTGCGGCGTATGATACGCCGCGGGCATATAGTAATAATTATATTTTGAGAACTTGTATAACGCAGTACCCAAGGAAGCAGCAGCTGGGCTAATGGCGCTTCACATATGATAGCATTAAAAAGTCCCAATTTCATTCAATTTAAAACATTCATGTCTTAATTACAGCAACACATAATGACATGATGGTGCACATATGCTACGTTTATCAGAGACGATAAATTGTGTTACTTTATAGTGAGTTTTGTTTTAATGTCTAAAGTTTGCAATTTTCCCAAGTATAAGTTGGCTTGCTTATGTTACAAGAACTTAACTCTAGAGAGGAACAGTGTCGCTCTTCGAGTGGTTCTAGACACCACAAGACGTTTGAAATGACAAGTGAACTGGCTATAACCAGGCAGACATTCTTCACGAGTCCTGGATGACACCGTATGGTCGGCACAAAGGAGAGCCAAATGGCTACTGTAATCTGAAGTCATAGACCAGCATGACATTTCAGGGTAGAAAGGAATGACTTTCTGACTGCCTTTTGTTATGGAACGTTGTTGACATGAATGGCTGGGGGAGAGGTGGACTTACAAGCTCTCCTTAGAGTTCATTGTATAATAGGGTGAGTGGGACCGTGGAGCTAAACATGTGTGTGTGTGGGGGGGGGGGGGGGAATTAAAGACCTCTACACACATTCAGACACCCTACTTGGTAACTATTGATTTGAGAAAAAATATATATATAAAGAAGATTGAGGTTTGATTTGAATTCTTTAAGAGGCATTAAGATTCTAAAAGGGTTCAGGGTATATGGGGGGGGGGGGGGGTAGAAGGGGACATTACTCACATTATTGTTTAACAGATACTAAAGGAAATACGAAGCAGTGTATATCAATAGCAGAGGTCTCGAATCCTTGTTTCCATAGACACAAAAAATAACAGGCACAACAAGAAACATTGAATTATTGCCGTAATTTTTTAAACCTTAACTTTCAATATGTAGGATTACGGTTTTGACGTCAAAGATAGTAAATATGATTTACGTTTAGTGTTTCGATGTAATTTCCCCAAAGAACTTAACCGACAACTTGACAAGCGGGTCAGCATTGAAGTACAAAAACTACTTCATCATGCGCCCGCCAACAAACACTGTCATCTGCGAAAATGGATTTTAAACGAAAATTTGCCTGACGAAAAAAGAGGCGGGTGGTATTCTGGTTGATATTATCATCATCGCCACCCCTCCCCCACCCCCATACACCGACACACAATTTGTCACCCTTGCCAAGGGACATAATGGATAATTTCAAGTGTTTGCGCCAATACCCCAGCTATCGAGGAATTATTTATCAAAACAAATTATATTTCCAACAGACCAGCACGGTCTGCACTTTGTGTCCACAATATAAAGAACATTTTCTCTATCAAAGTAGACTATGTAGTCTGTAATTGTAACGAATTTTTTTTTTGGTATTAAGTTAGCTATAAAACAAGTATTCAAAACCTCAGCTACACTGATTCGTATTCCCTTTAATCATCTGTTTAGTTTCCATTACAGTTTTGAGCAAGGGATGCATGCAAAACGCTCGTGAGAAATATAACACCTTTTGAAAACTATCAAGGAATATGTGTTAAAACATGTATCAGCAGTCCTAAAGTTGAGTAGCGCGCAGGCTTAGACTGCACGAGAAAAAATATTTAGATCGTCTCGAGTTTGGAAAGACTGAGCGATTTGTTTCGTCTTCGTGCACGCTATAAATTTAGAATTACCCAAAAGAAATGCTCATGCCTATGCGCATATGAACTTGGTTGGTGTACATAAATACCCACAAATAAATGTTGTGTAATGTACACAAACACCCACAAACAAACGTTGTCTATTGTACACGCCATGCACGAACAAGACATCAAGTGAGCGCGATAATGGAATTTACCGGTGAGATGGCGCGTTATTAATTCACAGAGCGGGAAAGTGTGACCTAGATCGATAACGGAAGCACGTGACATCGCTGCTCGTGCGCACTTTGATTGAATAAATTTGTTAGTTTTCCGGACTGACGGCATATTAACTCGGATGGACGCATTCGTAAATCACAGCACAGACGCCAAGGGTTGGGTAACTCTTAAATGATTGTTGGGTGTGTTGGTTCATTTGGAAATCGTCAGCTGTAGGAAATTATTGTTTTTCTCACCTAGTTATTTATTTATTCGTTTGTCTGTGTTTTAGCTATTTAAACATTATCCCAAATTAAAGCTTTACCATGAATGCTATAAACAAACATACTTCTGACGCCTGGGAGGCTGAACTTTGATGGAAATTGGAGTGAGTTTAGCGGCAGTCCACCCAAAAATGACTTTGTTTGACACAAGAGATCTAAGTCAATATATTCCTATAGGCCAAGACTAATTGAACTATTTGACCGACTAAATTAATTTAGACTAAACTCGATTTTGTAGACCTTTGAATGCAATATTTTGGCTAATGTAAGATGTAAAATTCATTTAAAAAAAAAAAAAAGAAAATACATTTTAAAAATGTATTTCACCTTGTTTTGATGAGTGAATGTGCGTGTGTTTGTGTGTGCGTGTTTGTGGGTGGGTGGATGAGTGGATGATGGGTATGAATGTTACTCAGATTTTGTATTATGGAAAGGATGATTGCCGATAACCGGTATAATTTTTATTTTAAAGAAATGGAGATTAAAGCCTTTAAAATCGGGACAAAGATACCTCTTTGTATGGTTATATGCAGATTTTGTATATAGTCAATTTGAAAATAATGTGTGTCAAAAGGAACATTGTGTGTAAAGTCAAATATGAACTTTGTGCTTAAAGTCAATATGAAAATTTTGTATGATGTCAATATAAACATTATTGACATTATTTGAACATTTTAGAACATATAGGGTTGGAGTTGTTGTTTGGGGAAAGAAGCATCGATTAAGTCGTAAGAAAAGAAATATGAAACCTCTCATCAACCGTTAAAAGGCAGTTATTGGAATAATTTACATTGGGGATTCATGCAAGGATCATGAGTAGGTGTCTGAAAATCCACTTTAACACCAAGATGAGGACAAAGGCTTTTTAATATAATAATACAAATTTAAAAACTCTGAATAAAAAAGACATAGATCTACATTTCTCATGGCCAATTACAGATTAAGAGTTAACAAAATTTATTTCTATTATGTAAAAGAATTTTAATTTTCAGTTACAGTTTTTTCAATGGCATTGAATGGTAATTTTTTTAAAGGGTGACTTTTCTCAGAGGAAATAGTGATAAAACATATAAACGAATTTTTAAAATGGAACCCGTTTTTCTCTTCCCTTCCTTTTCTTTTCCCTCCTAATCACGTTGTCGTAGAATAGAGAGTAGTTTTTCCCACTTCCTTGTTGGACGCCACATTCGCCATGTACTCAACGACCCAATCGAAACGCGTTACTGAAGGACATGAGATAGTCGCCCCTTGAAGCTCCCATTCCTCGGTGGCTATGATCCTCATGTTTACTACATGAAAGATCTCATTTGATCTATTCATCACTCATTTCTTGTGGGAGATTTGCCGATTACTAGATCTACTTATCATTATTGTAATGTCTCTGCCTTTTCTTTAACACTGCTTATCTTTTATAACTAAAGCCATGATGTATTAAGATACGTAAATATAATTACATAAACATAATACATAAACGAATTAATGTTTTGTTTGTTTGTTTTTTTTTTAATGAAGTAAAAAAGGGAATCACACGTAATTTTGTAAGTGCTAGTAATTTTGGATCAATAAAATTAAAGTTCAGTGTAATTTCTACACTATAAACTATGGATAAATAATGTAACCTACAGGCCCATCGTAATCTCATACCAAATTTCAAACTATTGCATTTTTAAAAGTCATAGATCTATTTATTTATTTTATTTTTAAAAAAACAACAATAACAACAAATAAAAATCTTCTGGTGTATGAATCTTGAATATGTTAGTAAGTATCGTAAAGTTCTGGCTCCGTAATTGGCCATGAGAAATGTTATTTCTTTTTGATTGAGCAATTTTTTTCGTATCCTTCGTCCTTAGCTTAGTTTTCAAGTTGATTTTCAGAAGCTCCACTCATGATCCTTGAATGATCACCAAAGTAAATAGTCCAATAACCGACTTCAAACATTTGAAGAGAAGTTTGATATTTCTTCTCTTACGCCTTAATCGATGCCTCTTCCCCCAAACAACAATACCCCACCCCTAATATTATAAATGTGAATCATGCAATGATCAGCCTTCGATCCCAGGTCAAGCCACATGGGTCATCGAGTCCTGTCCATTCATGTGGGGTGAGGGTGGGGAGGGTTTGGGACTTCGTTTCGAGGAGTTAATTACCCGGTGCTGAAATACAAAAATAAATGCAATAAAAAAAAATGCGTGTGACGAGTTCACCAAGTTAACTTGATGTTTAAAGGGAATTTCTTTCTTGTGTTTTGATTATGTTTGATTAGGTTATTCAATGACTCTCGCGTCACGTAGCTAACATTTGTAAAACCTGAGAGCTTCGAGTTGTGGAAGAATCTTTTAACATGATATACATAGGATGTGACGGCGAGTAATTTAAGAGGATTGGGCCTAACTACCTCCTCGCGACCTCTTTATCTATTTGTGAGTTCATTGATCGTTTCTTCTCTATTTAAGTTAACATTTTCTTTTACTCTCTCTCTCTCTCTCTCTCTCTCTCTCTCTCTCTCTCTCTCTCTCTCTCTCTCTCTCCCTCTCTCTATCTATCTTTCTGTTTTAGTGTGTGTGTGTCCCTTTAATTCGTTCTTCCCCTTTCTATCATTTTTTCTGTAATCTAAACTCTCTATGTCTCTTTGTCTGTTTCTTCGACTCTTTCAGCATTCCTCCACTTCTCTGTTCCAAAGCACCCACTCTCTCTTTATCTCACACGTTCACACTCCGCATATTTTAATATTTTATGTTCCCACTGTTTCTCAACAATTAACTCTCTCTGCTCTAAACACGCCTTCTCTCGACGCACTTCAAACCTATCATAATAATAATAACAATAAAAATAATGATAATAAATAAAAATAAAGTTAACTTTAAAAACTATGTAATTTGTCAAATATTACAACATCAATGTCGTCCAAAAATATTAATTTTAAGGTATTTTCCATTCATACTACTTTATTCATTTATTTATTATTTATTATATTATATATTTATTTTTTTAAATTATTTTTTTGAGCATTGTTATATTTAAATATTTGAGAACGTCCTTTACTCACACAGTATTATCGGCTTTCAATGCGAGAATTTCATCAGATATTGAGCCATCAAATCGGCATTGCGATACCCGCCCACGTGAAGACGATTCCCCGCGGCGAGAGTTAAGTCTCCGCTCCTATCATGTCAGATCAGTATTCAATGCCCAGCCCTTGATGAGTCGTCTCTAACTACCCTCCCGAAATGGAGAAACACAGACGGGGGGAGTGGAAAGATTGGGGTGAGCCTTTTGGGGGTACTAGTTAAATAAATAATGATTTGACCATGGGCGATTAGGGTGGTGGCCGTGTAAAAAAAAATGCGTCCATTGGTTTGGGAGAGGAAATGACCATGTCTAGAGCACCAGCGCTTCGTCTCTGGGACTGGTCCCATAAACATGACCATGGTCTTAACGGGAATGGCCCGTGGGTAATCATCGTATGGGGAAAAAAATCATTATGTTTACCCACATAGTGGTACGAGGTGGGAAGCAAGATTTTTTGTATTATAAAGTTAATTTCAAACAAGTTCTTAGTAATACATTCAGTGGTCAAAGTGGGCAGTGGTGTAAAGGTATGAGATAAAAAGGATTTGTACACACAAAAAAATGCAACAAATAATAATAATTAATTAATTAATGGAGGTTGGGCATGCATTATTTGTCTAATTGACGAGTTTAGGTTTAAAAAAAAAATAAAAGTAAAGTTTTCATGGCTAAGATATTCGTCGGCCAGGGCGAACTACCTCATTAAGTTATAAATAAATATTTGGAAGCATTCAAAATTAACACTCGTTTAAAAGTGTCATGAAGAACTAAGTAAAGTACGAAACAAAATACTTTATCTTTATTTTTAAAAACAGCTAAAAATAATTTACTATAATTGACTATTAAATTGTAGTGCTTGTTTTTTTTTAAATAATTTTTTTTAAATGTAGAAGCTTGAATACACATGCACAAAAAGGGAACACAAATTTTTATTTTATATTAGACTACGATTTTCCGAGGTTATCGAGTAAATAAATGAAACCATTACTAAAACCTGAAATGAAGATCAACACACACGCTAGTTAGGGTTAGAGCCTAACTGGGTGGGTGTAGTTTTCAATTCCAACTATTCCACACTAAAAAATGCCATGCAATTAATTGATAAAGCATCTCATAAAAATAAAGAAAAATGCCGTGTAGGATAAATACCCCCTCCCCCACCCAGACTGAGGGCCGCAATTTTATCTACAAATACTGTCACGGAGACGTTATAAAATGAAAAACGAATTCTCACCCCCCCCNCCCCCACACACACACATACTGCAAACTCTTGTCAACTATGTACGAAAAAGAATGCAAAACAACAACAGGAGATCCACCTCGTAGTTGAACTTGAAAGCTCATCCTCTCCATCGGGGGAGGGGGGAGATATTCAGCGTCGTTATCCGGAACAACTGAGCTCTGTCACGCAACAAGATTTGATGGATGATTTCGATTAACCGAATCTCAATGAGTCAAAAGTGACAACAGTGCCGAAGTTTAAGTCGTGCTGGGAATGGGATCAATAGTCCTCACTCCCAAAAACACCACCCCTCCCAAACCAAAACCAACATAAATATTGCTGAACTACAAAAGTTGATGTTTTCTTTCTTAGAAAAATGTACATAATGTCATCATGTTTGCGTGTTGAGTTCGACACGGCTGCTCCATCTGTAGAAAGTTATATTTTGTCTCGCAGGAGTTGGCATACCATCAATTACATCATCATCTGCAACCAATTTTTTTTTTCACAATGAGTACGAACCGCGTAATTTTTTCTACAATACAATATATACGTGCTGAAACGAAAGATTCGGCTAGCAGAAACACGAAAAATTCATGGGCGAGTCACGAGCAACGCACACAAATACTAACTTATTTACTTTTTAAAAAAATATTTTAGAAGACAACGTGAGCAAAAAGATAATTACATCAGGCTCAGTGTGCAAATATCCGAATATCGTGAGTAAAGCCGCTAGAACGTTGGTGAGATTTGTGAAGGGGCTGTTTGGCTTTTAAGATAGCAACAATATTTGCGTTGGAATTACTGCATCCAATCAAGAGAATTGCTTTCCAATGTTCATCAGTTATTCATGTTCGCTGAGTTTACTCCACGCAGCCTGCACTTCGTTTTTGAAAGTGGTTCCTAGAAGGAATAAGCTATTCCTAACACTTACGCTGTAACAGCTAGAAGATTTGTTTTCGGAAATTTAACATCAAGAGATAAGAGACTGTGATCTAATTTTAATTTAATCGTTAACGTTTGAAAAATTACCGAATAATTAATCGATAAAGCCGTGGCCTGTGACCGCTGCATCACTTGCCAACAGATCATCTCTCATGGTCTGTGGACGCAATTATCTTCTGCATAGAAGGAGCGTCTGTATATCTAAGATAAGATAAGATAATTTTGATTAAAGTGGAAAATAAGATGTATGACGTCGTAAAACTAAAAATTTCATAAAAGGTTTATATCCTAAGTATTTAATTTTTTTAAAAATATTTTAGGAGATGTATAAGTAGTTCAATTTAATGTCAATGAATTTAAATTTTGTAATTGTTAAATAAGTAAAAACAATGTTTACACTTTAAAAAATCTTCTTCTTTTTTAAATGGAGAAGTTTGGACGTAAAAAAAAGCCAAACTACTATTAATACTTAATTCTTCAATAATATATTTTTAAAAATTAATCGCCATTTAGCGATTAAACTAATGTTAATCAATAAAACTTTTTACCGATTAATCGAGAAATTAATCGTTAATTTCCACAGCTCTATGTAAAATGCAACAATTTCGCCGTATATTTCTCTTTCAAAAAGGTTGCAATCCAATGGATTCTGAAGAATTTCAATCTTTATTCTCTTAAAGTCTGAAAAGATTTATTTAATTAAGTGTGATTTTTAGAGATACGAATTATTTGAAATTCAAGTTTGACACATTCGTTGACACGAAATTGAGAAAACTTCTCTCCCGTTAAACACTGACAGTTTTCAATACAAACAAACCGAAAAATCGTATTTCACAAAGATTGATTGCTGTTTCAATGCATGAACAGAACACCCGAAATGTTGGCAAGTCTTACAACTGGGTCCTGATCTATTCATTCAATCTCTTGTACTTTTAAGATGATGCCCTTTTGATCTTAAACATGTATTTTTTCACCCAACTGCAATAAAAATGTCTTTTCCGGTTTTTTTTTTTTTTTTTTTTTTTTTTTTTTGTGTTTCGGTTTATTATGCATACGTATGGCACGCCAAACTTTCCTTTACCTGAAAGACCAAACTAAAACCATAATTGAACAAAGGATTTTGTTACACACTCAAAAGATAGTAGATTGACCCATTACCAAGTTTCTGGGTTTATCGCATATGCCTATGCCTTCTCCAATTCTTTTGTCCGATGACCTCAGCTTGACGAAAGGCTCATGATGTTTCACAGCAGATCAGCTTCTCTTGGCCCACGAGACAATTTCTGCTTTCATTATTCACTCTTACTTTAAATGTGCATCAGATAAAATCTTTATTGTCCTTAGTACTTCAATAGCTAGGAAAAAGGCTATAAAATGTACGACCCGGTGTTTGAAGACGCGGTCTGAGAAGTCGCGTGATCAAAGAGTTAAATATAAAATTCCATATTCTCAATAATTAGTCGCAGATAGACTGCAAAAAGCATAAGGCCTGGAAACTGCCTATTTGTATTGCAACAACAACTATATATAATCGGAGGTGGGGGAGACCGAGCATAAAATGAATTGATGCGGTTGATAAAGATCTACAGCTAAATGGAAGCGAAAGTCCGCGTGTCGGTCGGAAAGAATAGAGTGAGTGAGCTCAAGGCTCAACATGGAAAGTATCGTCAAAAATTATGATGATAATTTATTTAAAGTTTTAGTAATCGATCAATAGAAAAACAAAGTCTCAAATAAATAACTAAATGTGGGCATTTATTCAACCATTGGCTTCATTGGCTTTATATATATATATATATATTGGGACCCGCTGATTTGAACTGTGCATTTTAGAACATTTTTCCGAAAACTTGCTTTGCTTTAAATTACTACAGAGAGGAACAAATCATAATAATTGCCATCGAGTCATACAGAAGTTAAAAGAAAGGATCATTGAGCCGCATATCTGTGACCGAAAGTGCTGCATCTGAAGACGTTTTTTACTCCCCTCTAACACTCTCAATATATTTATTTTTCACGTGTTTATTGTATTTGCGCTCTCACATGATATCTTCTGGAAATTGTTGCATGCAATGGTAGGGCTTGAAGATAAAGCAAATCGTTTATCAGCCTGAGCTTTTTATTTTGTCTGTAGTCTTCATCTTTACCTCTGCCACTACAATATTGTTTGTCTGACCCGATATTTACCCTCCTTCAAACTAGTCTTTCCTCCAATATACTTCTCCATTATCTGCGCATAGTTAAGTGGTCACTTTAGTTCCTGTTCCCCCCCCCCCCCCACGAGAATGTGTGTGGGTCGATATTGCCTCATAAAAACGTTTTATTGCATGTATTACAGAAGTCGGCAAACATCTCTCCCTTTTCATTCTCTTAATTATTTTTATTTTATTATTTTATTTTTAGTAGCTAAGTTCGCGTATGCTCACGGCCATCTCACTCAATATGTCGTTATTACCAACTGTTGCATTTTGTCTACATAACATGGAGGCTTTTCTTACAGTTTAACTTGATTTTTCTTTTGGTGAAAAGTTGATGGGAGCTTTATTGTATGATATATAATTTATAACGTGTTTATTTGTATACTTTTTGTATCTACAGAAGAATCTTTTTTAATGATTTGTATTTCTAAAGTCGATCTCCAACCAAACATTCGTTAGAAAACGGGGCTTAAAAATGATTCCCATTCGAATTTTTTTAAAGATGATTGCGATTCCCTTTTTTTCAGTGAAAAAGACATTATAGTCTCGTCTTATTTGTTTCCCAAGTTTCATATAGATCTACACCCACAGATTTGCAATTTAAACAGTAAAACCTTCTTTTACAGAAACTTCGCTGCATTCAGTCATTAAAGTATATTTTGTAGATTTGCCTCTTATTTGGTCACTGCAACCAATCACACAATCCTTTTAGCTATGAGCATGGGCGTCGCAAGGAATTTTTCCAGAGAAAAGGGGGGGGGGCAAAAAATCACGTTTTTTAATTTAAGGGACCGTCCAAAAATGACGTCACGCGCCTATGGGGAGGGAGGTCCCCACTTTTGTGACCTTTTGTAACGAGGGGGGGGGGTTAAGAATTGTGGCGATAAAATAAGTGCTGTCATTGGCCCTTACGAGGACCTTCTCACCTCAATTAAAAAGAGGAAATTAATTACGTTGGTATGGGCACGTGACAAGATCAAAGACCATATTGCAAGGCACAGTCCAGGAAAGAAGAAAAAGAGGCAGACCAAGGAAGAGATTGGAGGACGATATCAAAGAGTGAACCGGCCTGTCGTTTAGCGACTCTCAAAAGGCAGCACAGGACCGGGACACATGGCACGAGATAGTGTGCATCTCACAATGATGGTGCCCCAAAGACGGGTTAAGGGACAGTTCAAATTCAATTTCAAATCATATGGAATTAGACTGCAATAAGCTTTAAAATAAAATACAAAATACACAAAATTGTGTAGTAATGAAAACAATAAATTTGAGCTCTATTATTAAACTAATACGACAGTATACGTTTCGGCTAATATCCTTAATCAGTAAAAATAACACAAAGAACATACTTACATAAGAAATAAAATAATAAATTTTTATGACATACTAAATCAAGGGTCTCCAAACTTTTCTGCCGAAGGGCCAAATTAACTGTCAAACAGCAGTTTGAGGGCCGACTACTAACCCCTTACAAAGTTTTGTAGTAAACTACAGGTAAAATTTTTTAATTGAAAGGTCACCAGGGGCCGGATTAAGGGGGATTTGCGGGCTGCATCTGTCCCGCGGGTCGCAGTTTGGAGACCCATGTACTAAATCATAAAATAATTATGCAAAATAAAATGAAAGGAAATACAACAATCAATGACACAGGATATCAGAAAAAGGTGGAATTATTAAAACTTAGAGTGAAACCACAAAGGGTAATAGATTATACAGTTAGGTAAAATTGTTAATTTGGTTTATTCCATAGGGAGCCAACGTATCAAATCGTTTTATAAATATATTCTCCAGTGTAGATCTTGCTACGGGTATTGCTTGCATATAAAATACTAGTAACTGCAATATCTAAAATTCCGTCATGGTCAATGTCACGTGATAATTTGCATATTAGTAATTGAAAGAGAGGGCACGTGACAAGTGAGAAAGAGGCTGGGCAGCAGTGTTGCGAAGTCGGGGCAAATTTCCCTTATCGTGGGAATTTTTGAGCCAAATTTTGAGAAATGGGAATTAGGGAATTTTTAATGATTTTGCCTAAAAAATGGGAATTTTTTAGATTGACCAATTTTAAAAATTAAATACATTCTTGAATGAAAATAAAATAAAATAATTTGAAACAGGCTCATTTTCAAATAAGAAATACTTGTGTTTTGATGTGGTGGGAGGCTCTTTGACGTAATGTTTGTTTATTTTTAGCGTGTCTAGGTTTTTTTATTTCGGATCTAGGTTTTTTTCCTGACGTTTTGGCAAGGTTTTTCCCAACATTGTCACTAACAGTTTGAGGTTAGATTGTGTAAATGTATTACCATTAAATAATATAATTAATTAGTCTGAGCCCGAATCATCATAAAATGTTTGTTACATATATAGGACCAAATAATTAATACTATGTAAATATATAACAATCTATGTAACCATGTATGATGGATTTATTATTAATAAATTTCAAAGCATTCATTAAAAAATATATTTTTATAAATCACAGACAAATTTAAATTACAGGAGTATCCAAATAACTTTTTTAAAACTTCATAATGTTAAAATTTAAAAGTATAATCTATATTTTGGCTTTGTTGCCAAGTTGTTAAATAAAAACGTATAGATCAAATAAAAATTGAAAGTTCTCTAATAAGAATTACCTTAAAAATGCAGAAATATTTATTATTTTTTAATTTGGAAGTCCAAAGTCATTAAAATGAATGCGAAAGCATTTAATTGAAGTTACCACTTTTCAGGTTTTTTCCCAAGTTTTTAATGCATGTGGGAATTTTTAGCCCAATTCGGGAATTTTTTGCTTCCTGCCTGGGAAAATCTGGCACTTAGACTTCGCAACACTGCTGGGCAGTTGAGTGTACAAAATGGTGGACAGAAGAATGGCGAGAAGCGAGACGCATTATATCAAGGGAGGCGTTATTCAGAGATTTTTACGAATAAAGCCCGGTGTTATACGGAGAAATCTCCGAATAATCTGGACTCTCGTGGGTGTGTTTGTGCACGAGACAATAGCAGTGACTGCCAGGTCCACGCACCCGTGATACCAACCAAAAGAGCAAGCTGGTTCTTACTGATCATCCACACAACATCAAAGCCAAAGAAATATTCATGAAGAACCGAGCTATCCTCCTTGCGGACCCTGAGACGAACAACATATTCTCCACCCACCCCTAATTGTATTTAGGAGGGACAGAAACCTGCGTGATCTTCTGGTTCGCACTCGCCTTCCCACATCACCCAACCACCTGGGTACTATACCATGCGGCCGACTTCGGTGTAAGACATGTCCTTTTGTTGTGCAAGCCGAACAGATAAACTTCCCTAAGGGGCTATTTATGATTAAGGATGGTTTCACCTGCGCTAGCCGCAACGTTGTCTACACCATTGTGTGTAAGCGCTGTCCTTTGAAATACATAGGAGAGACGGGACGATCTTTGTCGTGCCGAATGTCTGAACATATTAGGGCGATTACACAAGATAAACAGTGTCCCGTCTCCCGTCACTTCAATGGACGCGACCACATGGGTGTCAAGGACCTGGCAGTTACTGCTAATGTCTCGTGCACAAACACACCCACGAGAGTCCAGATTGAAAACAGATTAATAGAAAATCACGGTACACTCGCACCACATAGGATGAATATTGTCTTTTCTTTGACCACCTAGGCGTTTACCCCGCCCACTCTCTGCTTTCCTATATAAATTCGCTCTGTCATCTCTCAGTTTCACTTTTTTGGATACTTTGGATTTCACCGCAGCTAAGTTCCTTCATTTTTTTTTTCGTTTTATTTGTGTCTTGTATGTTCGTTGATAACGGCTCTTTGCCGAAACGTTTGCTGTTTTGTTACGTCCAGTCAGGCTAACCCTTACCTTGTTTACGTCTTTTCCATTTAATTTTGAAAAGAAAAGAAGAATTAAACATTGACATTCAAGACAACATAGTCTTAGGAAGCCAACCTATAACAAAACAATACTTAAAGAATCCCCAAGAAAGGGCTAAAACAATAAACAAAATACAAATGAAACACAACATAGAAGAAATGAAAACAGAAAAATCAAAATCTAAATATATTTTGACCACTATCACTAATCATAGATATGGCAGAAAAGATGAATATTGGAATCACTGAGATAGTAATAATAAGTCTGAGACCATTAAAGTAAAATCATCTATAGTAGGAAGATTAATTGGTCGTAAAGGATAAAGAATCAGAAACATTGAAGCAGACAGTAATTGTCAGATGCAAATTTATCATGATTATGACTCATCCAATCTAAGTTTTGTTAAAATATCTGGAAGCAAACATGCTATCTCAAAAGCCAAGAGACTTATTCAAAGATCTAGAATTAGGATTGTAAATATATACAACTGTGGTGTGGCGGACTCGCTGTCTAGGGGGATTTTTAGGTCCACCCGTTTTGACCACAGATATAACATCAGGCGTACAGTAGTGTGGGAAAAGTATTCACGAGACTTGACTCAACAGAGAAAATGACGTTTATTTACAGTATATATAGACATATCTATATCCATAGCAATACAGTGTAGTAGCTATCATAGAATACATTCACTGTGTTTGTCTCTCTCTCAACATATCGATAAAACAGGACAGTCCTGGTCCACACTCAACACTCGTCCCTCTGCCTGCTTAATACACAATGTTCCCTCATTTGACACTCTCACCTGACATCTCTACACACTCCCCTGTGAACACCCGGTGAGCGAGTATTCAAGTCCACGTGTGTTCACGCGTTGTTTATCATTCACCCTACATTTTCGCTCAGTCATTCTCACACCATAACATCTAACCGTGACACCCCCCTCCTCACGAGCGACCTTAGCAAGAATGTCGCGAGTTTATACAATGAATATGGTGTTTATGTTTTGGTGTGTGCTTTCATCCCAATACCAAACTTTCACACTAAGATATCAATAACAAATAGCCTTTGCAAAATTTGGAATAATCACATGTGAAATGCTTGCTATGTAACATTTCAGAAAAAATTGTACATTTCTAAACCATAAAATCTCATAACTGAATAACTAATCAGGGTGTACAATGTGAAAAACCAACAGGTTTTCATACTGTTTGTACCACTACTCTACCACAATACCTCACACTCGAGGGAAGCAAAGCTTATTACTATGCAAAATACATGCTTTATAAAATCAATGCAAAAAATGAAAGGTTGACATTTTAAGTTTAAACATGCATGTTATCAATATCAATCACATTCTTAGTTAAACAATATATACATGTGCAAAGAAAACTTTTAGCCCTTAAAGTTATTGTTCTCATCAAATTATTACATGTTCACATAGTGGATGTTGCATGCTATAGACCAGTCGTTTCTCTATATTCTAATAACAGAATTTATGAATTA
>MUZC01000859.1:165937-179603 GCA_002072015.1 Radix auricularia
GTTGTCTGGTTCTCGTTGTCTGGTTCTCGTAGTCTGGTTCTGGTTGTCTGGTTCTCGTAGTCTGACTGGCATTTGTCTCAAGCCACGAAGATGTGGCTACAAACAGCTCAACAAGTTTGACGGGGCCCCCACTGTGGCGGACTCGCTGTCTAGGGGGATTTTTAGGTCCACCCGTTTTGACCACAGATATAACATCAGGCGTACAGTAGTGTGGGAAAAGTATTCACGAGACTTGACTCAACAGAGAAAATGACGTTTATTTACAGTATATATAGACATATCGATATCCATAGCAATACAGTGTAGTAGCTATCATAGAATACATTCACTGTGTTTGTCTCTCTCTCAACATATCGATAAAACAGGACAGTCCTGGTCCACACTCAACACTCGTCCCTCTGCCTGCTTAATACACACTGTTCCCTCATTTGACACTCTCACCTGACATCTCTACACACTCCCCTCTCCCCTATGAACACCCGGTGAGCGAGTATTCAAGTCCACGGGTGTTCACGCTTTGTTTATCATTCATCCTACATTTTCGCTCAGTCATTCTCACACCATAACATCTAACCGTGACATGTGGTTATGGTTGATGAATTATTAAATCTTTAATAGGTTGAAAAAGATCTTTAAAAGCCCAACGCTTGATTTTACCTTATTTGTAATATCATTGTTTTTCAACAATATTTTTGGTAATATATGGTGTGTAATTTCATGCATCATTTCATTTCAAATTAGCTTGAAATATTTTTTATTCATAATTGAAACTTTGAGACCAATACATGATATAATGTAATTACAATTATGTATATATAGATATGGGGGGCGCGGTGGTCAAAGTGTTAGTGCGCTGCGGTACAAAACAATTCTAAAATAAAAATATAAATCGGTCACGGGTTCAAACCCCGGTTCTGGCACCCCTACGGGTAGATGATGCTCGTTAAAACCTTGGCTGGTAGTTCATCTAGGAGAAGGAAACTCCGAATACAAATCCTCCGCTGCCTTGCGGCTATACCTGCCTTGCGGGAAAGGCTAAGGGAGTAAACCCTGAAAGAAAATCAGGAATTGGAGCACCTACTTATGTACATACCGGCAGCTCCTGCGACGCCAATGGCAGCCAAGCTGCATCGACGCAAGTCGTTCCCTTGGTTACACCATTGACGTGGAGAGGGGGGATATGCTGTATGGGCAGCAGCTAATTCTCCATAATACCCGCCCAGGCTTGCATCACCTCTGGAGAGGACACTCCAGCGTCGCCGCAAGGTGTCGACAAAACACGGGAAGCAGCAGTTACCGGTTATAAGCCAAAGCTCAATTGACGTAGAGCTAGGCGCCAGGGGCTGCTTCCGACGGTGGGAGAGACTACCAATGTCTCACTGGACAGCTACCGCCCGCCTCAAACTGGGCAGCCCCCAGTCAAATAGGTGCTATCCCGTCATGGCCTGCCTTCTCCACTGGGTGCGTGGAGATTAGAGCTGGGGTCTTCTTTTTCTTTTTTGTATTTCTTGGTGCAGGGCTTAGTGGCCCACTTGTTGAGTACTAAGCCCTGCACCAAGAAATACAAAAAAGAAAAAGAAGACCCCAGCTCTTCGAATCGCTAGCTGGAACGTGAGGACTATGTGTCCCGGCATCACTGATGATCTGCAGTCCATAAACGACACACGGAAGACAGGAATAATCGATAGAGAACTTAAAAGGCTAAAGATTGACATAGCATGCCTTCAGGAGACCAGGCTCCCAGACAACGGTTCACTCAAAGAGGCCAATTACACCTTCTTCTGGCAAGGCAGACCGAAAGACGAACCTAGACAGCATGGTGTGGGTTTCGCTGTTAAAAACACTCTTCTACCATCCATTGAACCACCGTCATCAGGCACGGAGAGGATCCTCACTCTAAGACTCAGAACAACTGCGGGCCCAGCAAACATTCTTAGTGTGTATGCCCCAACACTCTATTCAACTCCGGAAGAGAAGGACCAGTTCTATGGAGCGTTAGACCAGGCAATAGCCGGCATCCACAAAGACGAGGCAATCTATCTCCTAGGAGATTTCAATGCTAGAGTGGGGAGCGACCACGAAGCCTGGCCCACCTGCCTTGGACTATTTGGAAGAGGAAAGTTAAATGAAAATGGACAAAGGCTTCTGGAATTGTGCTGCTCACGAGGCTTGTGTGTGACCAACACTTTCTTCAAGTGCAAGGATATACATCAAGTATCTTGGAGACACCCTCGATCCCACCAATGGCACCAGCTGGACCTCATTATCACCAGGCGTGCACAACTAGCTAGCGTCCTACTCACTCGCAGCTATCACAGTGCCGACTGTGACACGGATCATTCCCTTGTCGCCAGCAAAGTACGAATAATGAGGAAAAACTCGTACCACACAAAGAAAAAGGGAAGTCCACGCATCAATACCTCCTGCATGAAAGACCCTGCGATAGCGCAGCTGTTCAAAGACAAGGTGAAGGAAAGTCTCTCAAAGATGTCCCCATGCGTCACCATTGACTCCAAATGGACGCAACTGAGAGACACAATCTATACATCCGCAATACAAGCCTTTGGCAAAAAATCTCACAAAAACACGGACTGGTTTGATGAACATTGGGACGAGATGAAACCCGTCACTGAAGCAAAAAGGAAAGCTCTTATGGCTTACAAGGAAAAGCCTACACCTGACAATTTGCATGCTTTAAAAACAGCTAAGTCACTTGCCCAAAAGGTTGCACGTAAATGTGTCAATACCTACTGGCTTAAGCTCTGTTCCAGTATACAATCAGCTGCAGACATGGGCAATGCAAAAGTCATGTACGAAAACATCAAAAAGGCAACGGGCCCCTTGACGTCAAAAGCTGCTCCCCTAAAGTCCAAAAATGGAGAAATTATTCAAGACCAGGCAGCACAGCTAAAACGGTGGGTTGAGCATTATCTGGAATTGTATTCAACAGTTACCACAGTCTCCAGCACCGCTCTAGATGACATCCCAGATATGCCACTCATGGAAGAACTTGATGTCGTGCCCACACAGGAAGAGCTGAGCAAAGCAATTGACAGTCTAGCTTGTGGAAAAGCGCCTGGGAATGATGGAATACCACCAGAGGTTCTAAAGAGTGGCAAGACAGCTTTACTCCAACCATTGCACGAGATTCTGTCCCTCTGCTGGGAACAGGGCTACATCCCCCAAGACCTAAAGGATGCAAATATAGTGACACTATATAAAAACAAAGGTGATAGGAGTGATTGCAATAATTATCGCGGCATTTCACTCCTTAGTATTGTAGGAAAGACCTTTGCCCGCGTTATACTAAAACGTTTACAAAGCCTAGCATCCCGCGTCTATCCAGAATCTCAGTGTGGTTTCCGGTCCGGTCGGTCTACCATAGACATGGTGTTCTCCATACGACAGCTCCAGGAAAAATGCAGAGAGCAGCAGATGCCACTATACATTGCATTTGTGGACCTTACAAAAGCCTTCGACTTAGTCAGTCGCAACGGGCTATTCCAAATACTGGCAAAAATTGGATGTCCCCCTCACCTACTTGCCATCATCAGACAGTTCCATGAAAATATGCTTGGCACAGTACAGTTCGATGGAGCTAAGTCAGAGGCCTTCCCTGTCAGCAGCGGAGTTAAACAAGGTTGTGTACTCGCACCAACACTCTTCGCAATATTCTTCTCTGTACTTCTTCGATACGCATTCAAGGATAGCAGTGAGGGAATCTGGTTACATACCAGAGCTGATGGAGGACTTTTCAACACTGCCCGCCTCCGAGCCAAGACCAAAACGACGGATGTCCTAATTCGAGAGCTACTATTTGCGGATGATGCGGCACTAACAGCACATACAGAATCTGGTTTGCAACAACTCGTGTCAAGCTTCTCCAATGCCTGCAAAGAATTTGGTCTGCAAATCAGCTTGAAAAAGACAAACATCATGGCCCAAGACACTCGACCTCCTCCTACCATAAATATCGATAATGAAAACTTGGAGGTTGTGGACAGCTTCACCTACTTGGGATCCAAGGTCTCCAATACACTGTCCATTGAAGAAGAAATAAACAGCAGAATTGGCAAGGCAGCCGCAACAATGGCTAAACTAAATAAGCGGGTCTGGCAAAACACCAAGCTAACGGAGAAAACCAAACTGTGCGTCTATCGAGCCTGTGTCATCAGTACACTACTATATGGGAGCGAGACATGGACCACTTATACATCACAAGAGCGTAAGCTTAACAGCTTCCATTTGAGATGCTTGCGCCGCATCCTTGGTATTAAATGGCAAGAAAAAGTGCCTAATAGTGAGGTACTAACGCGTGCCAATACCCAAAGCATGTTCTCAATTCTTAGTGAAAGACGCCTGAGGTGGCTAGGACATGTCAAAAGAATGAGCCCCGGCCGCATCCCGAAGGACCTCCTATATGGTGAACTTGCTTCAGGAAAGAGGAAAACAGGTCGCCCACGCTTGCGATTTAAAGATGTCTGTCAAAGGGACATGAAAGCAGCCAAAATACATACAAGTGACTGGGAGTGTAAGGCAGAAGACCGATCTACGTGGCGCACAGTTGTCAAAGAGGGCGTGATAGTAGCCGAGGAGCGAAGAATGGAGGAGGCTGCAGACAGAAGAGCTAGGAGAAAGGCCAAAACATTTGGAAGCACAGAACTCGTGTGTAAAAACTGTGGCAAAGACTGTCACTCAAGGATAGGACTGCACAGTCACTCGAGGAAATGCAACCCAACCCAACGGTGATGCACCATCGTCTCGCGAGACGGAAGGATGCCGGATATATATAGATATGGTAGAACAATTCTATATAGCAATAAAGTAAAAGTAAAAGATAGAATATGGTATTAACAAACATACCTGATGAGTATATGTATTGAATATACAAATTATTTTGAAAATTATGTAAGTTCATTGTGCATGCGATGCTATTAGCTGATTACAAATTTGATATAAAACCTATTAAAGGAAGAGACAATATCATTGCAGACATTTTAAGCAGAATAACATCACATACAGACACTCCGTAAATTTACAAGAATGAATAAAGAAATTAGGAACAGACTGTCTCAATACTAACATGTAGAAAGAAAGACATAAACAAAATTGTTTGTTTTATTCTATCATGTAATGAGCACAACAAATGATAAGCTTGTTACAAGTTTTTTGAATTGCACAATATTAGATGTACATTCATATTTCATTTACTTTCAATAAGATTGTTGAAGTTCTACAGATTTTTTTTCTTGAATTTTACGGTTAATCAATTCATGCATTATTTTGCAAATACTGAATAACTAATTTACAATGAATATAAACATTTATATATATAAATGATTGTTGAGATGAATAAAACATTAATGGAAATGTGAATATGATATAGGTATAAATATGAATATGGTTATTTCATTTAGGATTGATTTTATTGTATTTTGGCCACAAATGTTTTAGGTTAAAACATTTTTTTTGAAGAAGGGGGGTGAATGTCAGGTGATAATTTGGATAATTTGCATATTAGTAGGCCTAATTGAGAGAGAGGGCACGTGACAAGTGAGAAAGAGGCTGGGCAGTTGAGTGTACAAAATGGTGGACAGAAGAATGGGGAGACGCATTATATCAAAGTATAAAGTGTACATACTTTTGTGTTGGATTAGAGTTAATTAATTTCAAAAGTCTTCAGTGTTCTTGATGCTACTTGTAGGTATACGCCTACACATAAGTGGAGGAGGCCTAACCAGAAAAGTCACAGTCTAATAGGAGTTACATTAATGTCAGCCACGTTAACTGTCAGAGAGAACAGTTACAGTCAATACGGTTGAAATGTTTAGAAATAGGACATCGGGCCTGTTAATGTTTAATGTGAAGGTGCTCACTAAACCGATCTTCAATACGACAACTTGTCTCACCAACGTAGATTTTATTGCACCTCTTGCAAAGAACTACATAAATCACGTTGTGACTTAGTGCGAGTGAATCCTAAATAGATTTTGAATTTTTCAAGCGCGAAAGAAATATCCATTTCAATCACATAAGGACAAGTATTGCAACGGTTACGGTTGCAACATCTTGTTCCAATATGTGCTTTCGTTGAGGGAAGGTGACTTTTACAAGTGTATCTTTCAGACCTCTATCTCTCCTGAAAGTAAAAAAATGAGGATTTTTTATATAAATTTTTAGACCTACTGGCTAGGAAAGAGTTTCACCCAAGAGGATTAATTTCGGTTTTTTAGAAAGCAGAGTGGAGTGAAAAGAATGAAAGATGAGGGGGGGTTGTGGCAACAATGCTTCTTGCGCTCACTTGCATTGTTCATTCACAGAATAACTTATGATTCGTAGTGTAATGATTACCACGTCCGCCTTGCTCGTGGAAAGTCCTGCGTTCCATTTTCAATGGAACAATTTTAAAACAAACTTAAATGTTTTTTTCTGCCTGTTCTTTTCCCCATTTTTTGAAAGCATGACTAACTCTAGAGTCGGAGAATCACACTTTATGGTTGGCAAGGGATGTTAGTAAAGGTTGAGGGCAGGTAACAACAACCGCTGTGCACATGTCTCCACGTTTACTTACTTTTTTTTTCATTACTTCGTGCTGCTTTTTGTGTCCGTTCTCTCACACCCTCCCCACTCCCCTCTCTTTGCACTATCTATGAACAAGTCTACGGCGTATGCTACGCCCCGGGTCATCTTGTAACGCATAATTCGCATAGCAAGCAAAAAAGGGTGAAAAAATTTCTCACCTGGTCCGGATACTTGAAAAGGCTCCATAGTAACATGACTGTTGTGTCCGTGGTTCTTCTATTTTCTCATAGTGACCTATGAATGACCCTCCAGATTATGTGACAGGTAGTTTCATGGGGTCGTGCGGTTTTACTACGCATTGTCGCCAGTCACAACAGCAGCTGTTGCGGTCAACTGGTCACTATTGGTGGATATAGGAATGATATCTTTCTTCTTTCAAATTACACCAATTACTTGTATATTTATTATTTATGGTCTGGCATCATATTAACAGATGATTGATGTGTGAGGATACGCAAAGATAGTGACCACTTCAGGCAGCCGAGGTCTGTTCTCACAATAAGTGTTTTCCCCAGGAGTAATTGGTGAAATCGATCTGCGAATGTCACGACTTCCAGATGTTCGCGTCGATTTAAACGGCGGCGTCTCTCAGCGACTTATTAGCGTGGTAAATCGGTCATCCCAACAGTTGCTGTTCACGCTTCGACCCGTGCATCTGAAACAGAGTGCAGCCTATGGCAGTGGTGCCGTTTCACAATGAAACAATATTTCTGTAAATGATCAACGTAGGTTATGTGTAACGTACTGTCATTTATGTGATTATTATGATATAAATGGTTAAATTATTATTATATGCATGTTAATAACTCCATGTGAAGTTCCGTGAGGCCGGTCCCTTGCTGGAATATAGCGCTATATAAATTATCAATTTATTATCATTATTACCATAATTATTCGGTCTAATCTAATGTCTTATTTTTTCTTCCGTTAAGTAAATGATTTATTGGCGTAGCTTTAATTTAACGCGTTTTATCCATCGTCTCTAATACGAAGCTAAATAAAGCAAAATATGTTACGTTTTCTGGTCTAGAAAACTGAACAATAGTTTATATATTTTCGGGGTCACTGTTAACACACTCATCCATAACCACACAACCCAAGACACGAGTCTCAGTTTTAAAAAGAATACATTTTTATAGTTTCACGTTAAGCCCTGTCTGCGTTAGTCTGGACAGAGCCTCTTCCAATCGACCCAAACACGTCGGTAAAGCTGTGCATGTGTGTGTGTGTTTTTAAATAGATACACATTTCATCAATGAATAACTCTAAAGTTTTATAATTGAGGCCCTTGAAAACAGTTTCGATGCATCGTTGGAATGTTGTCCGTACCCCTGTCAATCCTACGGATTTGAAGTTGCATTCAAAGTGGCAATCAAAGAAGAAGCAAAAAAAGAATGTTTCCCTGTCTGACCATGCTGGCCTTTAGTACTAGTACTGAGGCTGCGTTCACAAGTTTTTATAGCCACGGCATACGAAGGGATTATGTGGCTAGCACCAATGACCAGCCGACTTTGCAACCCCAACTAATGTCGTCTTCCCACCGAGACTCGAACCCGTGGCTCTCGACCACTGCGCCCCTTGGTGTTGAAATTAAACGTGGGGAAACGTTTTTTTTAGCGTTGCCCCGATCCACTGCTTCTATGTGACAGCTCATGGCGGTAAATCTAAAGAACAGAAATACTTGACGCCAGTCGTCGCCTCTATAAGCTCGTTACACCAAGTACTAAGGAAATTCTCCCTTTGAGTAGGGGGAGACCGGGGCAAGATGACTACGTTAACAATGGAAGTTGTTTATCACTTTATTTTTAAGGATAGTAAAATTAAATTTACATGAACTGTTAGATTAGCCATTTGTGGCATTAAATATATTGCAATTTAATTATTTAAATGAAAGAAATAAAGAATAATTTCATTTTTCCACAACCATATCAAATTTTCATCTTGCCCCAGTACCGGGGCAAGATGATTTTGACCTTGGGGCAAGATGGCAACACTAAAACTAAAAAGAAGTTGAACACATTTTTTTATTATTGTTACATTGTTTAACAATTGATACGCTTTGCAGCTAACAATAGTCACAAATAAATATGCCATTTTCATAATTGGAACATTCCTCATGCCACCACACTTGGCATTTACAGCACTGGATCCATTCTTCTGTTGGGGGGTTACAATATTCCACTTCGCAGGCAGGACATCTTATAACTACACCCTTTGAAGTTGATGCGACTTGACTGTTTGATCTGGCCATTATAGACTTAGGCCCACAGGAACATAGTTTTAGTTTTTTTTACTACCTGTTTAGCTTCACGAGCTTCTTTTCTCTGTTTTTTTTAAACTTTCCTGTTCTTCCTTTTGCCTTTCCCTTTCTTGTAACATTTCTTTGACGGGTGTGCTTGTAAGAATGCTCGTGCTCAGTTTTTTGCTTTTTTTTAAAGCCAAATAACATTTTGTCCATTGCTGTAAAATAGGATTTTAGTTGTTCTTGCTGTGCATCACTGAAGACTTCTCTAAATCGTCCTCCATGAACCGGAATCTCCTGAAATAAAAGTAATCATTTTAGTGAAAATTTTCAGGATTTAAATTTTACAGATTTTAATACATATTTAATGATGATGTAAAACAAGAGGTTAGGTCAATTACTAGGTACCAATAAATTATTTTCTTAAAGCTTACTAAACAAATTATTATTTATACACACATTTTCACTTTTTTTCAAGTGGCGATGAAGAGTAGCTTCAAGTACATTAAACGCATTTGCAGCAGCCAAGCAGCTCATACGTCCTTCTTTAATATTTTTTAGAGCAGAGGCCATAGATTCTTTGTTCCATTCACCTCTTGAGGATTTCTTCTTATAATGTCGAACCATCTCTGAAATATATATATTATTATTTAAAATTGGTACTTTTATATTAATGAAGTTGAAATAACTATAAAAATTATATATTATGCCTTTAATTTAAAGTTAAAACTAAATTTAAAAATACCATAATTCATTTAGTGTATATGTATATTTTTATAGTTCAAAAGCTGGATAAAAACAATTAATTTCAAATTATTGCTACAGCAGAAATAACACAATCTCGAGCTATAATAATAAGCAAACAACTAAATTAATAATTTAAAAAATAATTATTAAAACATACATTTGATACATAGTAGACTATAGATAGTAAAGAAATCTGTAATATGTCTACAGGAGTGATTTAATCCGAAAACGAGATAAACTGAAATATTGATAATTATAATTAGTTTTTATAAATTCCTAAACACTGAAGAAAATGTCGAGCTCGTCATCTTGCCCCCGTCCTCTTGCCCCGAACTGTCTGTTTTTGAATATTATTTTTTATTGCCATGAAGGAAGGCGATTACGTGACATTTATTCATGTTAATAGATAGAATTATAATTAATTAAATCATAAATATGAAAGATAGACGAAATATCTTACCTGTTTCGCCAGAAGAGCTTATTTACAGATGCATACAAATTATAACGTGTCAGCGGTAAATAAACAAAGCTTCATAACTTTAACAAAAATGGCGGTTTCGGCGTTTCTTCCACTATTATTAAACGAACGGCTGATAAGGGAGCATGCATTGTTTTGTTTGTGCTGCCACCTATTGAGAAACTGAAAAATTAGGACGTTTTTCATCTTGCCCCGCTCGTCATCTTGCCCCGGTCTCCCCTACCATAATTCTGTTCAATGTAATTGCATATAAAATGAGCTTTGTTGTTTTACGCCGTGACAACAAGGCATTCCAATGAAATTTCAATTATTGTATAATCCCAACCCCCCACCCCCAGTAAAAACGCCGTTATGAAGTCATCGAATTATTCTCATTGAGTTCATCGTGGAGGAAATTGTACAGGTCTCACATCTCCGGTTATCACATCGTTTTTTAAGTTTATTTATTGAGTTTATGGGTAACTTTTTACTAATCCCCAAGTTAACGTTTCAAATAAGTCACTTGCTGCCTCAAGCTGTTAGAAAACGAGCTCAGTTGATATCATTTGTTTATGAATCATTCAAATAATTTCCTCGTATCTAATAAACTTGCAAATTGTTATTGGTACACAAAAAACACTATTCGTGGTGTTCTGACTAGGTTTCTATAAAGAGGCCAGATTAATTTTTTTTAAATGACAATTATTTCCAACACACACCGCTCCTCGGTCTCATGTTGGGACATTTTTGAAGTGGTCGCGGATCCGGTTACACACCTAACATCTGAACTCAGCCTTCCTCGGTTCTCGTATCGACTGGCTTTTGTGGTGAGGTGATGAATGACACCGGGTCCTCTCTTGGGTCACTTGTCTCTTTTGTCAGTAGCCATTTGCCTAGGAACATATATTTCTGTAAGAGCTGATGGGGGCAGCTCTCGCCATGTCGATAGTAAGAAGTGGAATATAGCTATTGTGAGCACCTACGACGCTATAAGTTGGTCTGGAAGCCCGTGAAGGAACTGATTAAATCCGATCGCATTTCGTGCATGCAAGTCGGTATTCCAACTGGAAAACTTTGACACCAACTTTTTAATGTCGGTCGCATTTGCAGTCATTGTTGCGGTTTCGAGAGAATTGCGTTTGTCCTATGAATTTTGTAATAATGCAGGCCTTTTAAGTTCAAAGGTCATTTAATATAATAGACTGCGAGGGAATGTTAAATTGTATTATATCTGTCTTTGTTTCTGGTTTACTTACCCCAATGGAAACTAATTTTGCGGCGGCATCCTTGAATGATACGCCGAGAGAAAATAGTTTCCATCAATTATGGCAGTAGCTGAGACGATAGTTTTTATTCTGCTGGATCTCGAACTTCGCATTTGTCATAAAAATCTAGTTTCTCTTTGTTATCACCTGGATGAGGTCCCTAGAGCTACATGGAGTGTCTATCCTTGTTTCTTTAATTGGCAATACATTTTTATAAATGCTTATTTTTTTATAAATGATAAATAATTATTTTTTAACTATAAACTATAAATCCTTCATATACGCGACATAACTAAACGAATGTTCATTAAAATACGCAGTGCAATACAATAAAAAAAACACAAAATTTTAGTTATGTCTCGTAAAAAATGTT
Source organism: Radix auricularia (assembly GCA_002072015.1). Classification (NCBI taxonomy): domain Eukaryota; kingdom Metazoa; phylum Mollusca; class Gastropoda; family Lymnaeidae; genus Radix; species Radix auricularia. Next base: position 177,604 of record MUZC01000859.1, read on the forward strand.
TAATATAATGCGCACCGATCGGGAAAATATTTCTTTAAAGTATTATCAATATAATACGCACCTTATTGCGCGACAAGAATGGTTGTTCAATATAATACGCATCACGATACTCTAGCACAAAAATTAACATGTTACATAGAGATAAATAAAGATAATATAAAATTTCATAATTTAATCACAGTACATTATATCGATCTGAAATTTCGAAACATCATTTTTATCATTGGCACGAGTTTGCCTGCAAAATTTCAGCTTGCCCGTACACGGTGAAGTGGGTTAAAAATCGATCCAAAGTTTTTTTTCGGCACTCAAGCATACACCACGAGTTAATATAAAAGCTTTAAAATATGAACAATTTACAGAAAACCTACCAGGTCTATAGTCTTGCATTGAGTTTTAAATGTTTGTGGTGTGTTGGAGGTTCATCATGTTCATGAACACTTCAACTCCACAGCATCTCTATGCTGCTATATCAATTACACCCGGAAGGACGAAAGCGTGTTTTTGTTTTGTTTTTTTTCAGGAAGACCCATGCAAATTAATCTTAATGTTGCATTTGAATGTATCTAGATTTTGTGGAGGCGGGGCATTGATGCTCAGACATTATGTAGCTCCATGTAGGACCATTTGTTGGAAATTTCCCTGCCTCTTTCTGATCTTAAAGGCCATTTCAAAATTTTAAAGCCCTGGGAGCGAAATAAGATTGGTGCTATTAGCAATTAAGTTTAGGGAAACAATCTTCGTGTGGCTGTAGGCATTCATGCATATCTCATGATAATTATATTCATGGTTCATTTGCTTATTGATGCGTCACTTGGGGGGGGGGGGTACTGGGGTGCGGTTTGCAATAGTCAGTGCATGAAGTGACTTCGATAGTAGACACCACCACAACGAGTAGACACCAAAATTTAATATTCTGTATGTGTCCGTTTTTTGGCACAGACAGACTCTGAGGAGGTCTATGAGGGTGACACAATGAGCTACCACACTGGGTGGCTTCAACACTAGTGACGCTTCTGACATGATGTATTCGGGGAGGTGAAAAGGTGATGTCGACAAACTCACAGTCAACCGAGTGGCTAAAAATGTCTCAAAGCGCCCCTGGATCATAACGTTGTACCACGATATGTGACTTTCATTGCGAGTGGGGGTGGGCACAAACACCGCCCCAGTCCCACTTAGGCTTGAAGGATCTTCACATTCTGCAACTAAAGATTGATATGGGAAACCCGTCAATGAGGCATTGAAGTACAGTAACAGCGCAATGTGTATAGGGTGATAGCGAGTCCAAGAAGAGAAAATTCCACACCTCCCTCGGGAGGTCAACTTAGTGGGAGGCGTTTTCTACCTGGTGTCCTGGACGCTCAGGTGGCCGCTTCTAGAAGCAACCGCTCCGGGGGGAGGGGGGGCTTCTCAGCTTTTACGCTTTTTAGGGGCAAGAAGGCTGAGGGAGTTTTCCGGGAAGCTCCACGAAGAGCGCAGGCTCGGGACTGCTGACTTTCTTCCATATGTAGGATTGGGTGTTAACTTTGTTATTGTCATTTCGCAGCGTACCCTATGGCCTGATTGTTTGCTTGGCAAATGAATTCTATGTTTCCTTGCCCTAGATTAATATAGATGATCACTGTTAGCCGTAAATGTACACTTTATCGTAACTGTTTTCAATGGAAAACATTTTACACCCTCCAATTGTTGTTGTCAATGAGTAGTGACATTGGTTATCTCAACGCTTCTCAAATTTTGAGGAATTATTGACGCTTCCATATGGGGTATCATCGTTTGCTTTATTCATAATGACCCTCCCTTGTTCAACTTCTTTTAACGATAACTGGTGGGTGTGTGCCACCCGGAGCAGAACCCTGGTTTGCTTATCCCCCCCCCCCCACACACACACATACACTAAAATTTTATTTATGCGTTAAAGGAGATCATATTTATTAGAACCAGGCGAGTCTTAGTAGTATAGTATGTCGGAAACGATTATCATTTTGGAGGCGTAC
>MUZC01000860.1:0-13309 GCA_002072015.1 Radix auricularia
TTCATGTATATTTTAAAATGTGCTGTCATTAGTGTCATAGTGAACTTTTTATTGACAATTATTAATGACCCTCAGGATAACGTGCTTTAATTTTTGTTATTTATTGGTGCAGTAAGGAAGTAATAGTAATATCACAGAGAAATCAGTTTTTAAATATCAACAACAACCATTTGAAATTGTTGATTGGTTTAATTCGATTCAATGGGTTCGGTCTGACTGTGATGATCTGCTCATAGAAGCTCCATGACCTTGACCTCATGACACAGGTCATTCAAAATATAAAGCAAAGACCAGCACAACACACCAAAGTGTCTCATTCTCAAATCTGTACTCTGAGAAACTGTCTGTGTCTGCCGAGGACAGAAATCTGCTGCAACATTTCACTCCTTGCCTGTTCTTTTGGCCTATGAAAACTTGAACTACAAACTTATACCTGAAATAAGACAATAAAATACAGAAATAAGACATCAAAATACAGAAATAAGACATCAAAATACTGAAATAAGACATCAAAATACTGAAATAAGACATCAAAATACTGAAAAAAGACAATAAAATACAGAAATAAGACAGTGTAATACAGACATAAGACATCAGAATACTGAAATAAGACAACATAGCACCAAATAAGTCTTAAATGCTCTTATCTGTTGTGCTGGAAGACATCCATACTGAATTCACTTAATACTTAACATATAAAATAGCACAAAAAGACAGAGGATTTATATGAGTGAGGAAGAGAAAGAAACAAACAAACTAAAGATGCAAAATATTTTAGAGTAATAAGACTGAGTAATAATAATTAAGAAATTATCATGGAATTCCCAAGTCAATGAAGTAATTAAAAAATATCCATCAGTTAAAATACATAAATAATTAAACCTTGAAACACTAGAGGATAGATGAAAAAAGATCCAAGCGGTAATAATACATAAGGCAATTATTTCTAATTTAGAAATACAACACAAAGATAATTTAATACAACCCTCAGATATATATAGTTATTTAAGGATAATAACACTTTTAAAAAATTCTGTATGCAAGAACAAAGTCTTGTTCTACCTGCCCGGGATCCAGACGTGGAATGGATTTCCTGATAAAACCAGAAAAACCAACACTCTATCAACATTTAAAACTCTAACTAGACATAATCCATAGATAAGAGTAGAACACAGCAATCTTCTGTAAAGAATGAGCGTCTGTAACAGATAAGATAAGAGAGTAGGGAAATTAAACATTGAAATGTTTTCCATTATTATACATTCAACTACTAAAGCAAATTTATCAAGGGGTAAAGAAAGAATTCATCAGTGCCTTCATAGGGCCAATTGTGCCCTTTCCTCTTGATCCATTCTGATTGCTATCTATCTTTTTTTTTTAAAGTCCCATAACCTCTTTTTTTTTATTTTTTTTTTTTTACAAACAACTATAAATAATTATTAATATGCCAAACTTTTTCTCAAAACCTCTTGTATTATATTTTCATTTTATTGTAATAATTTCTTTCCTCGTCTGTATTGGTATCTGTATCAGTGATCTAACTAATTATGTCAACTTACCCTTAAACTTGAAAACTCAAGCATTTTGTCTTTGCCATATAGCAGAAAGTAGACATTGTGTATATGTAGCCGAGTGGTGGGCTAAGGTTGGGTTTTGTTTAACACACAGGTAAAAAGAAATGCAGGTCGTGAAGATTATAGTTTCTATACTTGTTTATTTATTGATCTATCTATATGTTGACACAGTAATTTAGCTAGCAGGTAAAAAAANAAAAAAAGTATACAGTGCTTCTACTGCCTATGCCCTATTCTACCTAGGTGCCGGGTGATTCTCGGTGACTCTCTGGGTGATTCTCTGGGTGATCCTCTGGGTTATTCTCTGGGTGATTCTCCTAACCTAACTTTCTCCTGCCTTATATAGTCCTTGGACCGGAAGATGTTGGTTCCGGTCTAGTAGTATTGGCATATACTCTAGCCGGAAAGGTACATTTCCGGTCTTTGTTTAGAGGACAGATAACTCTCACCTCCGCCGGAAGCGATGCGATTCCGGCACCCAAATACACCATTGTGCTGGGCTGATGAGATGGGGGGGGGGATATTGTTAGAGGACTGAGAATTGTCACCTCCGCCGGAAGCGCATCCAAACACACAATATTGTGCTGGAGACGGAAACTTTCGTCTTCCGAGTCCCATAAATTTTGGAGACAATTCTTATCTCAACCACGGTCGCTGTGACAGCATCAGTAACCCAACACTCCAGGCCCCATCCCTCTGCCGGAGTGAACAGAGAGCCCTTTGTTTGGGTGCGTGGTGAGGGGGGAGCAGTTGTGGCGCACCTATGTATGTTTTGGTGGCACACGGCCACATATAGAAGGCACCTTGTCAATGAGCACCTTTAGACTCTTACTCTTAACTTGTCTATATAATATTTACCTGTCACACTCCAGTCTCTATAATATTTACCTGTCACACTCCAGTATCTATAATATTTACCTGTCACACTCCAGTCTCTTTAATATTAATATTTACCTGTCATATTCCAGTTGTTTCATTTGCATTTCAACTTCTCCTGCTACTGCCTTTGCCGTCATCTTTGCCCACGATTTATCATAACATGTATCTTAAATTGGAGAGAAATATGAATATAATAAACAAATGTCACATCATAACACCTATCTTAGATTGGAGAGAGATATTTAATTTAACAAACAATTGTCACGTGCATCTACAAATATTGCTGACATCTCTGTTCTGACATGCATAGTTTTCGACTTTCTCTCAATTTACGAAGTGTTCATTAAAACACGAAATTGTTGCACTCCAACAAATTTCCGCCAACATGCAAAAATGACACACACTCAGACACAGACATACACAAAACATACATGTCCGTCAAATAGAATGCCTAAGCTACATAAGATTTTTATTTTAAATGTAGGCACATCTATATGAATATGAAAGGGACGCAAGCAGCGATCAAACAGCAGTTGTATTACTTACCTTTGTAAATCCATTTGTTGACAACTGTCCGAGCGACTTTCTGAGCCCTATAAGACTGGAATGTTTTGGTTGGACTCAGTTGGTAGGTGTTCTCGCGGCAAACTTTCACCTGTTCAAATATAACAAGTCTATCTTCAAATATGATAAATCTATCGGTGTTCTCATGGCCAAGTCTATCGTTGTTCTCATGGCCAAGTCTATCGTTGTTCTCATGGCCAAGTCTACCGGTGTTGTCATGGCCAACTCTATCATACTATCAGCGTTCTCATGGCCAAGTCTATTTTTTTAAACCTTTAATTAACATAATAACTGATGAATTCAGATTTTTTTAAAAAGTAAAAAGAAGTAATTAGGGGATTTCGTCTACGGAAAATCCGGAATCCTGCCATTTTAAAAATCCAGCACGGGCCGGTTTTCACTTCATAAATCCGGACTTTAAAAAATTTGAATCTGATAAAGCCCTAAAAAGAATATTGGAGTTTCGGAAAATTTGTGATAAAACATAGATGATACTAAACCATCTTCCGGTCCAAGGTGTAAATGTGCTGGACTTTTATCAAATAAGTAATCATTTTCTGGAGGTGTAAAAAAAAAAAAAAAAATGGGCGCTAAAGTTAATGATTGATATGACAAAAGTAAATATTTCATAGTTACAGAAATGGATTTGAAAAAACTCGGAATTTTGTTTTGTGACATAAGTTAAGTCTATAGAAAGACTGCAGTACACAAATTAGGGGAGGCAACTAGAAGGAAAAGCACAACCTAGATACATTGATTTAGATTTTTTCGCTAATTTTTAAACAAGAAGCGGCTAAGTATAAGAAATAGATTTCACACGTAATAGTGGCTCAGCTAATATAATTCTTATGTGACACACTCTGTATATCTCAACAAACACAAAGCACTTCAGTTTTAATGCGATCTAAACAAATATGTTACCTGTAGTGTAACAATCAACCATAGCGACCGTCCATAAATGTCGCCACGGATTTTGGAAGATTTTTAACCCCCCTCCCTCCTCGTCCCACGTCGTCAAAAACAAACAAACAAAAACTAAGACCTCCTCTCCAATATAACGTCACAAATCGTTGATGACCAGTCTCCACCCCCACCCCCCACCCAAATAAACGGTATTTTCATAATGAAAATGGGCATATTGCAAATCACTTTTTGGTCACTTATGCATGTATTTAGTTTAAGGATGATCTCTAATATCGTAACACGTCGTTAAATAAATTTTAAACTATCAAATATTTTAGTGGAACTTTTATTTAAAGTTGCGTATTTTTTATGTGATCTCGCATTTCTTCAACACTCCCCTCCCCCCTAGTCACACATTGATACAAATGGTCGCCCCCCCCTTTTTTTTTTTCCTTTACCCCTCCCTAGGTGCGTGACGTCTTTTATGGACGGCCCTATACGTCAACTATATTAATAACACTATACTGTAAACATATGGCTTGTATATTATTATACATATAGGCTGACCGAATCAACTGCTGCTCGCCCTTTTGGCCTATCCGTGCAGACGTCCATTTTACTTTCCCTGGACGACTCTTTGTTGCTCTTGTTCGAGACGTAATCAAAGATGCTGGTCTTCTGCTCAACCTCTGCTGCTGTCTCTGAGCCAATCAAAGGGGGGTAACCACGGGGCTGCACAAAGACAGCTCGAACTCTTGTGTCTAGAGGACGTGAGAGAGACGGCGTACCCTCCATCATAAAATATCTTACATCGACTTAAGTTTTCATTTCAGGTTGTTTTCCCGTTGATATATGAGTCCTAATGAAAACACAATTAAAGTTTTGAGTATGATACACTGCTAAGCTGGTTCAGACATACATGCAAAGAAGATATTACAAATATATAAATAAAATATATATTACTTGAAAATGTTAGAATGATTTTTCTATCATTAAGCTTTTTCATCATAGTCAATAACTCATAGTTATTACTATTAAAACGCCAGCAAATTTAGATTGTTATCACCTTAAGAATACATGGAACAAGCTGATAGTCCCAATATTCCAGATGACAGAAAGTTAAGTGTTCCGTGATCCTAGGGGAAAATAATCCCAGAATACTAGTTTTCCCATAACTCTAGATGACAAAGATCACAGAATGCTAGTTGCCCCAGTTGTCCCATGATTCTAGATGACAAAGATTCCAGAATGCTAGTTGCCCCAGTTGTCCCATAACTCTAGATGACAAAGATCACAGAATGCTAGTTGCCCCAGTTGCCCCATGACTCTACATGACAAAGATTCCATAATGCTAGTGGCCCCATGACTCTACATGACAAAGATTCCAGAATGCTAGTTGCCCCATGACTCTACATGACAAAGATTCCAGAATGCTAGTTGCCCCAGTTGTCCCATGATTCTAGATGACAAAGATTCCAGAATGCTAGTTGCCACAGTTATCCCATAACTCTAGATGACAAAGATCACAGAATGCTAGTAGCCCCAGTTGTCTCATAACTCTAGATGACAAAGATCCCAGAATGCTAGTTGCCCCAGTTGCCCCATGACTCTACATGACAAAGATTCCAGAATGCTAGTGGCCCCATGACTCTACATGACAAAGATCACAGAATGCTAGTTGCCCCAGTTGCCCCATGACTCTACATGACAAAGATCCCATAATGCTAGTGGCCCCATGACTCTACATGCCTACGATCCACCAACAAAGCGGTGATCCTTATACTAGTTATACTGCTCTGTATTCTCAATTTATATTAACATTATTAACATCATCATACTTCATAACTTAAATATTGATACTGTCAACAAACGTCCCTTATGACTTGGGCTCCTTAAGTGTTAATAATAAATACCGCATATCACATCACTATCCTTTGTGATAGTTTTTACTATACACAAATACCACATATCACATCACTATCCTTTGTGATAGTTTTTACTATACACAAATACCACGTATCACATCACTATCCTTTGTGATAGTGACCACCATACACTAACACCGCATACAACATCACTATCCGTTGTGATAGTTTTTAACCAAACACCACATACAACAGCACTATCCATTGTGATAGTTTTTACCAAATACCACATACAACAGCACTATCCGTTGTGATAGTTTTAACCAAACACCACATACAACAGCACTATCCGTTGTGATAGTTTTTACCAAACACCACATACAACAGCGCTATCCATTGTGATAATGACCACCATACACAAACACCACATATAACAGTACTATCCCATTATGGTAGTGACCGCCATACAGTGTATGATACACTAACACTAACCTTCTCGCTGAAATTAAACCCCAGCAATGACGGGCCATGAACAGCAATCAAACCTCAATGATGTACTTTATAATTTATAGCCACTGTTGGATGCTGTCATACAATACAGAGGCGGAGCTCTTCTTGTCTGATAAGAGGGTTTTCTTAAATTTAGTTCTGCTTGGAGTATAGGGGAGTTTGTAGTGGAGTGGAATTGGGGGGGGGGGGGGGAGGGTAAATAATCTTTGTTTTAAAACTTGACATGAAGTGGTTGCACCCGATAATGAAACACGGAGGTTCTAAAATTGCATGGCTTATAAAATAAAAATACAACCGTATAACTTACAACTGATTTGTGTGGCAATTATAAAATCTTGAATCTTCCATTAAATAACTATGGCCTCTACGATCATCATTTCTACCAACATGGTTGTCAGATCATTTCACATTACGATATCAAGTAACTCTCTACTACAGATCTGCTCACCTAAACCAAAGCTTTTAACCTTCTCGTCATTGACTCCACACATTGTTTCGTATGCCACCTACACCTTGTTTTGTATGCCACCCCACACCCCTGAGCCTGGTGTCCGCCACCCCACACCCCTGAACCTGGTGTCCGCCACCCCACACCCCAGAACCTGGTGTCCGCCACCCCACACCCCTGAACCTATTGTTCGCCATCCTAAACATGGCCTGGCCTCCGGAAACCAATAATTGCCCTCGATCAATACTCGGCGTTCGAACAAGATTTTAGCCTTTGATACTCGTGCCGAGGTTTTGGTCAACTGGAAAACTAAACACTGGCTGCAAGCAATAAAACTATCAATTGTCTACTGTAGTCCCAACAATAAAACTATCAATTGTCTACTGTAGTCCCAACAATAAAACTATCAATTGTATACTTTAGTCCCAACAATAAAACTATCAATTGTCTACTTTAGTCCCAACAATAAAACTATCAATAGTCTACTGTAGTCCCAACAATAAAACTATCAATTGTCTACTTTAGTCCCAACAATAAAACTATCAATTGTCTACTGACACTACTGTAGTCGAAACGATAAAACTATCAATAGTCTACTGTAGTCCAAACATTTGAACTAGAAATTCTTAGATAGCTTGTGAGGAGTGACCACACCCAACCGAGGAATGACCACACCCGAGCGAGGAATGACCACACCAGAGCGAGGAATGACCACACCAGAGCGAGAATGACCACACCCGACCGAGGAATGACCACACCAGAACGAGTAATGACCACACCCGAGCGAGGATTGACCACACCAGAACGAGTAATGACCACACCCGAGCGAGGAATGACCACACCAGAACGAGTAATGACCACACCCGAGCGAGTAATGACCACACCAGAACGAGTAATGACCACAGCCGAGCGAGGAATGACCACACCCGAGCGAGTAATGACCACACCCGAGCGAGGAATGACCACACCCGAGCGAGTAATGACCACACCCGAGCGAGGAATGACCACACCAGAGCGAGAATGACCACACCCGAGCGAGGAATGACCACACCCGAGCGAGTAATGACCACACCCGAGCGAGTAATGACCACACCAGAGCGAGGAATGACCACACCAGAGCGAGAATGACCACACCCGAGTGATGAATGACCACACCCGACCGAGGAATGACCACACCAGAGCGAGGAATGACCACAGCAGAGCGAGGATTGATCACACCAGAACGAGTAATGACCACACCCGAGCGAGGATTGACCACACCAGAACGAGTAATGACCACACCCGAGCGAGGAATGACCACACCAGACCGAGGAATGACCACACCAGAGCGAGTAATGACCACACCCGACCGAGGAATGACCACACCCGACCGAGGAATGACCACACCAGAGCGAGGAATGACCACAGCAGAGCGAGGATTGACCACACCAGAACGAGTAATGACCACACCCGAGCGAGGATTGACCACACCAGAACGAGTAATGACCACACCCGAGCGAGGAATGACCACACCAGAACGAGTAATGACCACACCCGAGCGAGTAATGACCACACCAGAACGAGGAATGACCACAGCAGAGCGAGGAATGACCACAGCAGAGCGAGGAATGACCACACCCGAGCGAGGAATTACCACACCAGAACGAGGAATGACCACAGCAGAGCGAGGAATGACCACACCAGAGCGAGGACTTACCACACCAGAACGAGGAATGACCACACCAGAACGAGGAATGACCACACCAGAGCGAGAAATGACCACATCAGAGCGAGGAATGACCACACCATGGTGAATCAGACGCTAAGCAAACCTAATATTCCACTGCTTCATTAAAGTATAAATAATGCTTGTTAATATCATCATAGTCTCAAAGTGGTAACTTTAAAAAAAACAGACGATGTTGTGTTGGCGCATTCCTAGACAGGAGACTGCTTGATAGCATTGATGGCTATTTTAAGACCAGGCTCAACGATACACTTCTACTTGTAGCAGTGACCGTGGGGACAATGGGGAAATCGCCCAAGCATGGCGGCGTGAGTAGAATGCAATTAACTTCCTCAGGGGGAAGCCATGTGCAATAACGACAAGATTGACGAGTTATTGTTAGAAATTGGGTCAGCTCATTGGTCAATACCAGAGCCATGGGAGTAGAGTGGGGGGGGTGTGAGAAGGAACCACGAAAGACATGTCGGAGGGCTAAGATAAAGCTTATACAGTGTGGAAACATAACATGCCACATGAAAGGTAAAGTTGGAAGGTATGAGTAATAGTGATCTGATATTGGGATGAAGCTGGTAAAACAAAGATTAATAGAGAAGAAACGAAGGTGGAAAATAGACTATTGAAAGTAAGAATGTATCAGGGACTACAAGTAACTATGTTGATACAACCGTTGAAAGATCAGTTTGTCAAATAGAAGACAGGAAGATTATTGTTGTAAGAGATTTGAAATAAAAGAGCAGGATATGGAGAAGTGTGTGTGTGTTAGTGTGTATGTGTGTGTGTGTGTGTGTGTGTGTGTGAGAGAGAGAGAGAGAGAGAGAGAGAGAGAGATAGAGAGAGAGAGAGAAAGAGATCAAAGAAGTTCATTGAGATAAAAGAATTTGACATTCGCTGAGGATGGAGAAGAAGATAAGCTAGTGCTGAAACTTAATTGAAATACATAGGACATTGCCCTACATTGTTTTCAACACATTATCAGCCATTTTGTTAACACGAACCGCCCGCGATTAGCAATGTGACACGATGGAGGTTAGTTACGTTTTCTGTTGCTAGGTCAAACACAACAGACAAAATGGAGGTTAGTTACGTTTTCTGTTGTCAGGTCAAACACAACAGATAAAATGGAGGTTAGTTACGTTTTCTGTTGTCAGGTCAAACACAACAGATAAAATGGAGGTTAGTTACGTTTTCTGTTGTTAGGTCAAACACAACAGACAAAATGGAGGTTAGTTACGTTTTCTGTTGTTAGGCCAAACACAACAGAGAAGATGGATGTTAATTAAATCAATATCTGCTTTTGGGAGAAAGACAAGTATTAGTTTTGCCAACGAAATAAGGGGAAAGTTTTCTGATAACCTTAAGAGCCGTCCATAAAGTACGTCACGCTCCGGATTGGGGGGGGGGAGGTGTAAGAAACTGTGACAGTTTGTGACAGGGGGAGATGGGGTGTCCGGCCATGTATGACGTCACGGTGTTTTATATTAAANCAGGGCGGGGGGGGGGGGAAAAAATGGTAAAAATAGCGTGACGTAGCCTACTTTATGGACGGGCCCTTATACATATCTGTGAAGTTATCAGTGCTTACAAACTCTGGCACTTCAATTTTAGTTGGTCATTAAATTTGACCTTTTCATTCAAAACGCTAACTCTAACATTGGCGGCATTTGTCTTGGTGAGAGGACAAAAGTTTGGGCTACGCGATAAGTTAACAGGTTGTGCTAAACTAAACGTTAACAGGTTGTGCTAAACGTTACCAGGTTGTGCTAAACGTTAACAGGTTGTGCTAAACGTTAACAGGTTGTGCTAAACGTTAACAGGTTGTGCTAAACGTTAACAGGTTGTGCTAAACTAAATGTAAACAGGTTGTGCTAAACGTTAACAGGTTGTGCTAAACGTTAACAGGTTTGACTACACCACTGTAAACTTAATTATGTGTCAAGGCGTCAGAGAGGGGAAAAATATTCAACCATCGTTTCTTCTGATGGTGTAGTAGAATTCAACCATCGTTTCTTCTGATGGTGTAGTAGAATTCAACCCTTGCAAATATGTTTGATATAATTATAAAAATGATCAAATCGCGCCACGTTAAATTTTGTTTAAGCCAGGGACAGCAGATTAACATTAGTTGATGACGTGTTCCTATGTTACAACGACAGAATTTGTTTAAGTTTAAAAAGAAATAATAATAATAATAATAATAAATCAGCAGTTTAATTTTTAGGATCTGATTTCTCTAGACAGAATTGTTTTTATATAATTGTGCTTATATTTTTTTCAACCTTTTAGGACTTTTTGGATCGTGAGTTCAAAGTTACGAGACTGTAAATTGTGAGTGTAAATATATTGTTGAATCTATAACTGGGTATCATTGAGCTTTGGTGTGATATATATCAAAGCTTTGTTGGTGTAGCCATAGTAAAGATAAATAAATAATAAGGGATGTCTCGTTGCTAAGGTTCAATACTGACATGTAGACTTGTTAGGAAGGGGATTGGAAGGATGGGGGAGACCACTCAAAATAGCTTCTGCTTCTTAATTATCTAAAACTAGTAATTTAAAATGTGTAACAAAGAACACTTTTAACGTCCACACGTTGTACCAATTTCCTGTGATCGGTGAGTAAAAGTGTTGTTTTTTTTTAGTTACGTGAGTGGTGTCTCATTGAGTGTTAGATAGGTGTCAAGTGAGTGGTGTCAAAAGAGTGTTAGGTGTCAAGTAAGTGGTGTCAAGTGAGTGGTGTTAAGTGAGCGGTGTCAGGTGAGTGGTGTCAAGTGTTAGATAGGTATCAAGTGAGTGGTGTCAAGTGAGTGTTAGGTGTCAAGTAAGTGGTGTCAAGTGAGTGTTAGATAGGTGTCAAGTAAGTGGTGTCAAAAGAGTGTTAGATAGGTGTCAAGTAAGTGGTGTCAAGTGAGTGTTAGATAGGTGTCAAGTAAGTGGTGTCAAGTGAGTGTTAGACAGGTGTCAAGTAAGTGGTGTCAAGTGAGTGGTGTAAAAAAAAAAGAGTGTTAGAAAGGTGTTAAGTGAGTGGTGTCAAGTGAGTGTTAGAAAGGTGTTAAGTGAGTGGTGTCAAGTGAGTGGTGTCAAAAGAGTGTTAGATAGGTGTCAAGTGAGTGGTGTCAAGTGAGTGTTAGATAGGTGTCAAGTGAGTGGTGTCGAGTGAGTGTTAGATAGGTGTCAAGTGAGTGGTGTCAAAAGAGTGTTAGAAAGGTGTTAAGTGAGTGATGTCAAAAGAGTGTTAGAAAGGTGTCAAGTGAGTGGTGTCAAAAGAGTGTTAGAAAGGTGTTAAGTGAGTGGTGTCAAGTAAGTGTTAGAAAGGTGTTAAGTGAGTGGTGTCAAGTGAGTGGTGTCAAAAGAGTGTTAGATAGGTGTCAAGTGAGTGGTGTCAAAAGAGTGTTAGAAAGGTGTTAAGTGAGTGGTGTCAAGTGAGTATTGTCTATTGAGTGGTGTGACAGGTGTGTATCGTGAATATGTTTGGTGAAGTACAATGATGGAATGGAGTAGTCAATTCCATGAGTGTCATGAGTGAGTGAACTAGGCCAGTGTTGTACATAGAGTCTAGAGTCATTAATGTAGACTGACGGCAACAAAACAAATGAAATAGAATTTTTTTTTAAAATTTCGTCTCTTGTTCATCTTCTTATGTTTCTTGTATATAAAAACACTCCTATGCAGAAGATTATTGCGTCCTGCGCTTGTCCACGGTTTAGTCTTGCATTTTTAACACTTTTAAATGTTGACAGTGTGTTGGTTTTTTTGTGGTTTGATCAGAAGACCCATTCCACGCCCTAATTCCATACAGGAAGAACGAGCATATTTCTGTGTTTGCTCTTACATAAGGAATAAGAGAACTGTTTTTATCCCCATGTCTATCTGTGTGTTGTATCTCCAAGTTAGAATTAATTGCCTTATGTATAATTACTATTTTGCACTTACTCCTTCTGTCCTCTAGTTGTTTTTCTCTCTAATTTCTAATAATTTAATAAATAGTGTTACTCTTGTCAATTTTGAATAATCGCCAGTAATGACTCACATATATTTTCACCATAGGTATGTGGGTAGAAGGTATACACAATTTAAAGCTAACTGAACAATGGGAAGTGAGTAAAAAAATAAATTTAAGATTTGACTCTGACAGAACATACAGACAAACACTGTACAATTATGACTTTCAACTTATTTAAGCAAGGTAATTAAAACTTTTAGTTAGACAAGAAATTAAGTGATTAAACGTGAAATTGTGTTGCTTTTTTGAAATGGTGGAATTTTATGCAAAAAAATTCAAAGACAAGAAAATGGAATTATATTTTAGTTATGTTTTATTCAGTGGCATCTGTATATATTTCCATAATATTTATGTGAGCAATAAGTAAGTAAATGTAAGAAAAGATTCTCCCTTTCACTCTCAATGAACATATTTGAAGAAAAGATTACCAAAAATTGCTTGAAAGATGATAACTTGTAATTTTTTATTTGTACAAATAATAATTTAGATAGTTTTAAATACCAAGCATTCATTATGCAGTGGTCAAAATAATTTAACTTTGATACATAATGCTTAGATTTAATACATTGCCTTATGATTTTGCTCTGATGTCATAAGCAGATTACATATTGCCTTTAAACAAGATAGGTTTCTTTGAATAAAAATTAATGATGAAAGGATAAAATAGATTTGAAATAATTTTATGGAGCATTTTCTTTGCCAATTTTTATATTATTTAAAGAAAGAATATAAGGCTTATTGACTTATTGATAACAGATACTGACGTTAAAAGTAAACACAATAGTAAATAAATATTTAAGAGGCTTTTTTTTTTTTTTTTTGGGGGGGGGGGGGGGGGGG
>MUZC01000860.1:13331-68884 GCA_002072015.1 Radix auricularia
TGAGAGAGTTCTGAAATTGTCATAACAATTAGAATGTTTTATTAGAAATAAAATTAATCATGAAAAAGATTTGAATTTTTTACATTTTAATTTAATAGGACTATGAAAAATAATTAATTATTTAAATAATAATTCTTTTTGGCTAAACTCAGAATGTTCTTGATTTTTACCAGTCTTTGATTCAAATTTTAAAAATTTGGATTTCAATCTGCCCTTAACTGTATATTTCATGTTTATCAGCATGACCAAAAAATACTCTTAAATGCACTTAATTTAAACCCACAATATCTTGTAAATTAAAGTAATATCAATCCGTAGATGTTTTTAAAAAAATTTTTAAACCAGTACAAAAATATTTATTTTTAAAACTGGAATAAATGAGAGATGAATGAATTTGTTTTAGTTGGAATGTTGTTAATGAAGTCAATGAAATAAGAAAGGGAGAATTCTTTATTCAAATAGATGATCATTAAATAAATCAAACAATAACATGGGTTTATTTGTGATGAATATTTTATGCATCATAATAAAGATGAATATGTACATTTATACAACATCAAATCTTTCAGACCAACAAGGTTATCTCAGTATATTTAGAGAAACAAAGATGTGAATGTAAACATAAACAAAAGGAAATCAATATTAAAAACTGGAAACATGTTTTTTAAAAATCTTATCAGTTTTATGCCCAGAAGAACAGTTTGTTTCAGCACAGCTCGATATTTCTAATCCATGAGTACAGACTTGTCCATTGATGCCATTTGTCCTATATTGATTTTCTCTATTTAATGATATTCCCAAGTCATGCAAAATAAGGCATAGTTAAAAGCAACTTCAAAAATAATTATCATAAAAAATGTTCACAACCAATTTGTATAATATCAGCAATCACCTTCTAGGAGGCATTAAAATACAAACATGCTATAAAGAAAAAATAAAATATTTCTATATTTCATATAATGTAAATTGCATGTCATGAAAATATCCAGATAAATAATGTGCTGTTCATGCACTGACAAATAATGATGCCTAATTTATAATTAAGTTCTACACTTATTATTTGTAAAATTTTTGTTTAGCAACTCTTTTTTATGTGACATGTAGCTGTTAGGAAACTTGTGCAGCTGTTTGGAGACCTGTGTTTAAAGAACTTCAAATGGCTAAAATGAGTCATAATTAATGAATATATGAATTTAACAAGGCTGTCAGTCCTTGCTAAAAAGTTGGGCGTTACAGGCAGCTATGCTTTGAATGGAGCTAATTTGGGAATTCTCAAGTAAGAATGGAACATGAAGTATAAAATATTAAATAGATTGAATCCATTAGATTTTGTTTTACTAAGTCTCGATAGGGATACATCAGCTTTATCATCTAAATGTTTTGGAATGATTAAATTGAGACAAAATCTGTTCTCTAACTAGTAGAAGCATCAATGAGCTTTATTTTTACTGTAATCTTTGTTTCAGAACCATCATGTAAGGTTTCTCATTAAAAGCCCATGGTGAAATAGCAAGGTCAAATATAAAATTATTCTTCTTCAAAAATAATTTTTAAAGGAGCACAAGCACACAAAAAATTATTAAAAAATCAATAAGAAATGTCAAGAAAAATTATAGTTCCATCAAAATATCATAAATGTATACATTTAATTTATCAAAGCAAATTTGGTGAAGGTTTATACATCAATAATTTTAATCACATTTTTATAACAATGCCACAATTTTTATTTATGAGCAAGCAACAATAAACAAAAAAATATGTGTACAACATTAATTGGTATTTGCTAGAAGGCGGTTATTTTCAATGGATTTTTCCTTATTAAGATTAATCTTAAGAGTTACATCTAATGTAAAAAAGAGAAATTTATGAAGTGATGACAAATTAATGAATACACAATTTTCTAAAAAAAAATTAAAACAGCTTCTTAATAATAATAATGAACCTATTAATTTAAGATAACTAATAATGTATTCAAAATTATAGCATTTCTTAAACATAAGTTAATTTTGTCCTTAAAAAAAATTTGAATATATAACAAAAATAGTACTATTAAAAATCTGAATTATTCTTTAAATTCTTTCCAAAAATAATTTATATCCTATTATAATAAAAGCATGTATTATTGGTTTTAAACTGAACATTAAATAACAGAAATTAGTTGGTATGTCTCATCATTCAAAGGTACATATAAAAACTGGTGAAAATGAAATTTAAAAACCAACAAGAGATAATAAATATGTCTATGGTAAATTACAATTTTCATAAAATATTTTTTTACAAATTTATAAGGTCACAAAATGTTAAGTCCCAGCACATTTAAAGCTCTGTCAAAATTTGATTGCTCCCATCAAGATGAGGGTCAAGATAATACTCTGGAGGAAGAGCCAGAAGGTCCCCACTAAGCGGTCGAGAAAGTTGGAAAGGTAGTGGAAGAGTCACCTTAACTGGACAATGGGGTCTTGGCATTGTATTAGCTGATTGGCTATGGTCATATTGATTTTTGCCCAGTGCCAGTGCAAGATCACTGCCTGAAGCTTGGGTGATAAAATGGTGTGGCAAATAGTCTGTGGATGCTGCAATAATAGGGTTGTTCTGCTGGTATTCAACACACGTTGAGTCTGTTTCAGAATGATAAGGCAAAGAAGATGATGAAAACTGAGATAAGAGATGCTGAGGAGTATAGCCATTGTTTACAATGGGATACTGACTTGGTGAACGTTCATTCTGCTGATGTGCTGGCTGTGATGAGACATGATGAGGAGAATAGCCATTGTTTACAATGGGATACTGACTTGGTGAATGTTCATTTTGCTGATTTGCTGGCTGAATATTATCAGAGTCTGACAATACTGTAACAGGAGGTGACAATGGTGTTGGAGGAGGGGATACTGGTGGTGGCGGGAAACAAAGAACTGTTTCCAGGGGCATGCTTCGCCTGTTATTCATATAGAATGGTTCAAAAGTTCTTAGCTTATTTTTTTGAAGATTTCTTTGATTGGGAAAACTTTTGTCAAAATTTTCATGTTGCTGGTGCTGTTTTTCTGTATTGGTTAACTCTGTGACTATTGGTAGAGCTACATAGCCAGAAAGCACAGTGGGCATATTCATCACCTTAGCTTGAAGGCCTGATGGAGAATTAGTGACATAGTCTGTTGTGCCTATTAGATTTGTTGATTCAGTGCTAGTTGGTATTGGCAGATTTTTTGGTGCTGAGCTTGTGTTAGCATGCATTGCCAGATCAGACTTTAACTCAGGCTTAAATCTTCTAACATAAGCTGGGTTTTTGGGTCTCTCTTTTATCTTTGACTTGCTATTGCAGATATCTGCTGAACTGGACTGGCCAATCAAAATTGATGATGATAAAGGATTTATAGACTGTGTTGTATCCTGTACATGATAAACAGCAATTTCTCTTAAAGGTAATGTGCCAGTTTGGCTAAAATTAATTATACTTGCATCATAGACATTAGTCTGTGGATCTTTGTTCACTTCATTCTGCTTCTTTGCATCTATTTCATCAATGCTGAACTTCAAATAGTCCTCAACACTTTCCCCTGTTTGGTTAACAGAGCCATTAGAATTTTTACATATTTTATTAAGCGGTCTGATTTCCTGTTTAGAATACATATTTTGATATTTAGGCTCTGTGCCAAAACTGGTGTTCTTTTTGACTTTTTCAGCTGATTCAGTGTTTAAGTTGTGATTTTCTCTGAGTAAACTTGTAGGTTCCTTATTTGAGTTGACGTCATGGTATTTATTTGACTCTTTGAGAAGAACATTTTTATTTGCTACAATTGGGCTAGGAATAAGATTGGTTTGGGATGTAACGCTGTCATCAGAGGTCTCAGAATGTCTATTATCTTTCCCTTTCTCAGACCCAAGGTTGCTCTGTAAAATGTTAAAAATGAGTTATAAAATTTGAAATAAAAAGAAAGAATTTTTTTAGTGTATTCTAAGGAACTGGCTTTGTTTATGGATCAAAGCCATTGAGAATCTTTGATAATTAAATTGCTTATTCACTGATATTTTGTTGTTGAAAGAAATGAATCTTTAAAATTTACTTATTTAAAAAATACTTCCTACTTGAATATTCAAAAAATTAAAAAGCATATTTAAGTTATAGCTTTTTATCAATGCTGAATAAAATCATTTTTCTTTTAAAACTTTCAATGTTAAAGTATTTTGTTCAATTTATAATAAATAAAAAGAAGTAGCCAATAACTAAACCAAATTTTAAAAAATGAGATGAGACAAAGAAAAGCTTTCACAAAAAGCAGACTAAATAAATATCTGTAAAAATGTTAAGGTATGAATCATGAAAAGTAAATAAGTTTAAACCAAGAATCAAGCAAATGTATCATAATGTTGATGGAAGTGAAAATAAATAATTTTTTTTTAAAACCAAAATAAACAAAACTGAAACTCACACATAAATAAAATACGCCCCTCCCCCTGCTTTTTTAAAAAAGTTTTCAATTTAAAACAACATTGAACATCTAAAACTAAATGCGATTGCAAATCATTCTTTAACATAAAATAACATTTGAGTGATTTATGTTTGAAAATGTTAAATAATAAAAAGGATAAATAAAACCAAACCTGAGTGCACAGCAAAATAAACAAAATAATTACAACACCCAAAGCTTACCATGCAAGCAGACGAACCATAAAAATGTTGCTCTTCAGAAGGTGTTTTGGGCAAGGGGCGATTGCGATAATCTTGTGTGTTTTGGGAGGGATTTTTCTGCATGACAAGGGACATTCATAACTTAAATTTAGTCAGGTTATTGAGTTACAGTGAAGAATTGTCTGCTCAATTATTTTTAATGAGATTTAATACCTTTCTAGATTTAACAGAGCAAACAGCATACTAACAAGCAGCATAATGTTAACTAGGGACCAACTGGGTAGACATTTTTTAAGGGGTACCAAATCCAAATACATGTAGTTAGATGTACTATTTGCCAGATCCAATACAAATCCAAGTACTAGGGTTGTTAAACGAAGATTGGAAATTCAAATTAATTTCAGTTTTGAACATGATTAGCAGTTGCGGTTAAATTACTATTGACTGTATTTTTTTAATAGTTAACTTTACCACCACCTACACTCTTCATGAAATGATATTATAATTACAGCCAAAAGAAGGGATTATTAATTTATTAAAATTTAAATCAATAAATTTATTATATATTACTTGTAAATTTGGTTCTCTTGTTAATATGTTACTTATTTACTTAGTAACTGTTGTTGCTAATTTTAGTTAATATATTTACTTTATTTTGAATTTGTAAAACTTTTTTATTAGAGTTAAACAGTTTTAAAATT
This sequence comes from Radix auricularia, assembly GCA_002072015.1. Taxonomy (NCBI): domain Eukaryota; kingdom Metazoa; phylum Mollusca; class Gastropoda; family Lymnaeidae; genus Radix; species Radix auricularia. Next base: position 18,660 of record MUZC01000860.1, read on the forward strand.
TAAATATGGCGGCGTGGCACTAGTCACTAGAAGTAAACACAAAATTGTCATAGAAAGTATTTTATTAATTTTATATCTTTATAATTTCAAATTATTAATTTCTATAATAAGTTACAATTGTTCTATTTTTATCAATTTTTAACTATACTAAACTTGATATTTATCGTATTCCAAAATTGTATTTTTTAAAGGTATTTTTTAGATATTTGGGTATTTGCATGAGCACTAGTTGCTGAGGCGAATAGTTCCGAAAAACCTGATATTCGGTTGGGGCAGATGTCTGGAGCGATTTCCGGTTGGTCCCTAATTTTAACTATAAGTTAAAAATAGGTCAACTAAAATTTGCATGGACATGGACTTTTATTTGATTAAGAATGATCTTATCTGTCCAGATGCTCCTTCTATACATTCTAAATATAGGACTAAGTTAAATTTCATGTATTATTTATTTTGAGAAATGTTTAATAAGTGTTTTTTCAAGTTAAAATGACAATGCATTACTTTCAGCAGTCAAAAAAATTTATTTTAAAAACCCTTTCACAAATATAATCTGAAATTATCTAATAAGAATGTTAAATTATCTTATTTGATGTCTCCTTGGACACTAACAGAGAGACATGGAATACATTAAAAAATATTATTCATGTTATCCGACAGCAGAACACACAAAAATTGCCCTGCACAAACAATTATTTTTGTATTTTAAATATAATTTTTAGGTCATTTGAAAAAAAATCAGTGTAGTGGTAACCAAGATACTTGTGGTGTTACAATTTTGGTGACAGCATAAACTTTCTTAGTTGTAAATAGATTGACAGAGAAGAAGATGTGTAGTATTAGATGAAAAACTGATAGATTTGAGAACTAACTCCTGAGTTATAAAAGTTTAGAGGTCTTGAATTAGGTGAAAATTTACAAAAAAGCATCAAGATTTGATGCCAAGACTCAACTCACTCAAACCAGTGATTAAAGCATGAAAACACCAAAACTTACCTGTGTCTGAGCATATGGTTCTATATAATCTTCCATAATTCTCTTTTTTCTTGCTTTACAATATCTGATTAGGAGAATCACACAAATAAATTTTATTATAATTTTTGGTCATTATTAAATGTAAATTATATTTTTACATGGAAAACTACATTTTTCCATTAAAATTAGAAAATCTATAAAGGGCTTTTCCTTAAAAAAATCATGTTAAGCCTGCTCCCTTTTGGAACTCAGGACGTGTTAGCGCATTTTCGTATTATGTATCAGTACTTATGTTAGATATCAGCATTATGTAGTTATCAGTAATTGTGTTTAGATTTTAGATATATTTTTATGAATTTTCTTGTGTAATGAATATACCTGAAAAAATTTAAAAGTCATTTCTTTACATTTTAAATTTTTTTATTTTCTCTTTAATCTAACTACAAGTGGTTTGTGGTCACTGAAATAGGACTCATAAATGAAACATTCTAAATTGTAATCAGCTAATCGCCCAAATACTCCGTCAATTGTTGTTTGATAGATCGTAGTTGCCAATCTTGGTGAAAGTAGTTGAATGTTGAAGCTTGTTTCAAAAAAGTTTTCAATTTCTGCCCCTGGGCCGCTAAGATCTTGATTGAAGTCACCACAAATGATGACGTAAAACTCTCTAAACTTTTACACATATTCTAATGACGTTAACAAAAAAAAAACTAATACTTTTGATAATACTAAGACTTCCGGCAATGGCGGCCGTTGCCTGCGCCAGTGTTATCTCTCGATTCGCAATGTTTTTTGGTAGTTTTAACAGGGTTTTTTAACGGATCGAGTAACTGAGTGTTGATGCACAAATGGCAGGTCAGGACATACAAAAAACATATATACATCATGGGTCTAGGACTAATGGATGCTGAGATCTAGGGTGATGACAGACGGACGGACGGACGGACAAAACGGGTGCAATAGCGCATTCGACTTCTCGAAAATGCGCTAAAAATCTCCAAGCCTTTAAATTTTTCATTTTACATAAAATTATTATAGCATTACCTCCAGCATAAGAAGACTGCCATGAGAATGAAAATAAACAAAACTATTCCAATGATAATTGCAATGCTCTTTTCTGTTGTTGCTTCTGAAAAGCAAAAATAATATATATAAATAAGTAAATGTTTTTCAAAAATGTTATTTACTTAGTATAGATTACAAAATTAATTTTAATGGCATGCCGTATTAGCTCTGAATGAAAAATAAAATGGTGAAGGGCGCTAGTATTTTTTTATCATGCTTATTAGAAAACAACAAAACAAATTCATAGCCAAGATGCACTCCAAATAAAGGGACATTATTTGAATTTTCTGTTTAATTATTTCTTCCAAAGATTTAATAACAAAAGTTTGTATTTACAGGAGTCTCATTGTTTTCTACATTTAAAGTAAGCCTATCAAGTGTGTTTAATAATAGGTTTAGCAAAGTGAATTTTTAGTTGAACCTACTATTAATTGCTTAACTATTTATACCAGATGCCAGCAATAATCATTTTAAAAAAAATACTATATTTCACTGAAGTAATTCAATATGTATATATACGTTTACATAGCTGTAATTTTAAAAATGGAAAATAAAAAATGTATTAAATTTGGTAAACAAAGCTTGTGATCATAAAAAATATACCTGGAGGAATGCCTTTGACATATCCGTATAGTTCTGGGCTGCGTGGCCCCAAGCCTGCTGCAGACACAGCTATTACATACACAAGGTATTTTGTGTCACCTTTTAAATTCTTTAAAGTCACGCCAGTATGGTGATTGCTGACATTTTCTGATTTTTCAGGTTCTGTCAAATTGTTGTATCAAGTTATATGTTTAGAATTGGGAGTGGCTTAACACACATGTGATGACTAGGATATTGGGTTTAAATATTAATTAACATTATATTAGTTAAATAAATTTAATTTTTTTTAAAAACTAAATCTAGGTCATGCATTATGAGTAGTATTAAAGTACAAAACAGAAATTCAAATTATGCATATTATTTTTTTATGTAACACTACAAACATTCCAGAAAATTAGATAAGAATAGTCAGTAAAGCTTTTGTTTTGATCATATTACAACACTGTTAAATTTTATTAATTGAAAGTCAAATGCTGTTGCTAAACTATGTCAAAAAGATTCTTGAGCTAACTACTCTTAGATTCTTTCAAAAATATGACAATCTGACATATGACTATAATGGCAGTCATGAAATAAACAAGGACACAATTAATGGTACTTTGGCACCTAAAAAGAAACTTTTTTCATTTATTTTCACCTAAGCGCAAAAGTGGTAGGCAATTATTGCTTTTTATTTTTTTTTTAAATTACGGCTCATCAGAATGTCTAACTGAAAAGATTTTGGTGATAAACAAACTCACCAGAGCATATTTTATCATTGGTTTGGCAATATCTGACCAAATATTCTGTTATGTAGCTTTCCTCTTCAGCACAAGTAAACTTTTCCCAATGTATAAATAAACCATTTCTCAGATTACTTTCTGCTGATGAAACCCTGACTTTTTTAGGTGACTGTTGAGGTTCTTTGATGAAAATGGGAGTATAAAACAAAAATGTTTCACAAGCAATTTTGAAATTAAAAGTTAAAGTAGCAACCATAAAATAAAGTTGATTAAGAACAAATGGACAAGTAATAATTGATAATAATGTCCAAAGAGAAAATTAAGAATTTAAAAAAAAAATATCTTTTAAAAAAATCTTACTAGCTAGGATATTATTGTCATTAAGTTAAGTTCTTTGAAATGTTAATGGTTTCTCATAAAATATAAATTCAAGTGGTCATATAATTTCAAATAAAACACGTATCACTTTCATTCTGTTTTCTAAATAAGGCGCAGATTATTTCTTATATTAACTTTAAAGTCCAAAGGCCTTGTCTCTAATACCAAAGTGTGGTAATGTGCGCCTTGTCTCTAATCCCAAACTTGTGTTAAGTGTGACCACCTCAATAGTGCTCTCTTTAGTAGTAATGAAATTATATAAATTAGAAACACTTCATTTAGTGAGAGAAGCTTTAGTCACATTCTGGAAATGGTGGTGTTTGCTTTCGCTAGTGTTATAACACAGTTTGCAAAGTTTTGTGGTAGATTTTTGGTTGTTTTTTGTGTTTTTTTAAGATGTGATTTTGCATACTTAAAAAAAAAAATAGTTCTTACACTTAACTGCAAGTAAAAATAATATTAAACTAAAGAGAGTCTTTAAAATAACCATTCTTATCCTAAAAGATGAAGTCAGTATGACAATAATAATATAAATACATTTTCCTCAACTATTAAAATTCATAACCAGTTGATCGCATTAAACAGGAAATCCTTACAGGACTGAGGCGGAAGTTTACAGACAACCTTATGGGGCTTTAAATGTTAATATGACTGGTTATTTTTATTAACATGCCTGTTATGTTTTTAAAACATGAAAAGTGCACATAAAATTTTCATTTGTTGATATTTTTAAAGTAACATATGAAATTACTGTAATTTCTAAAATATTCTATAATATATTAATCAATTTTTATGTCCCCAAAAATATAACAAAAGTCTTTATCTGTGTAATATATTAATCACTGAAACTAGTTTTTATGCTATTGTAGACACTTGAGGAACAATAACTGAATACTTTCTGAAGGAAACTCAAGAACCAAAAGCTAATTTGCGCTAACTACAACCAACCAACCCATCCAGTACCTCACATACGCTGATGACATAGCCCTGCTTTCTATAAGTACTAAAGACATATCAAAGTCCTACACTGAATTAGAAGATGCATCATTGCAAGCAGGGTTGGAAGTCAACGACCAAAAAACAAAATATAAAATAAGAAAGAAAAGCCTGAAAAGAAATGACAGGTGAAGCCATTAAAATTTGGAACCAGAAAAAGTAAATCAATTCAAATACTTAGGATCACTACTAAAAGAAAGGAATGAATTAATAATGGAAATTATAAAAAAGAATATCAGCCGGGAATGAAGCTTTACAAGAGAAACTAGAAACCTCTTAATAAAACAGTCATCAGACCAGCTGTAAAATATGCAAGTAAAACTTGGACCCTAACGGAAAATTGCAGGATTAACAAAGGATGAATACGGATAAAGAATACAAATCAACCATGGTCTTTACAGTCTATTTTAGGATTCCACCATAGTTGCAGAAAAAAAAAGGGAAGACTGCCCTGGGAAGGACACTTAGAAATTATGTCAAATAAGGGGCCATCCACAAATGACATCACACAATTTTGCCTCATTTTTACCCCCATTTTTACCCCCCCCCCTCATAACACATCTTGGACAAAAACTAAGACCCCGCCCACTCATCACTAAAAGCAGTAGTTTCTATTAGAAAACGAGCATGTTTCAAATCACTTTATTGTAATTTAAGTATGTATTTAGAGTCAGGATGCACTCTTATATTGTATACAAATAAAATTAAAAGAAAACAAAATATCAACATCCATCTTTTACAAGCCTACAGACAGCCATAGTTTCCTTCTATATACATCGTCCCATCCTCAATCTTGTAGGAACTCTATCCCATTTTCACAACTATTAAGACTTAAAAGACTCTGCAGTGATGAGGCAGACTTCTTGGAAAGAAGTGATGAGATGCTGGACTTTTTTAGAAGGAGGTCATACCCGGAAACAATCTTAACATCAGCTGTCAATAGAATTAAAGGCATGACCAGACAGGACACATTTACATCATCTGTTCACGATCAATGTGATAGATGCAAATTTGTTTTAACTTTCCATCCCCATAATTTTAAGGCCCGCCAGGTGATTCTCAAAAACCGACCAATCCTTATGGCTGACCCTCTAACTCAGCAGGTCTTCAAAAAACCTCCTCTTTTTGCTTTCCGGAGAGATAAAAGCCTCAGAGACATACTTGTAAGAAGTCACCTTCCCACAATGAAAGCACATATTGGAACAAAAGGTTGCAACCGTAACCGTTGCAATACTTGTCCATATGTGGTTGAAATTAACAAAATTTCTTTCCCTCTTGAACAATTCTTAATAAAAGATGGATTCACTTGCACCAGTCGCAACGTGATTTATGCAATTATTTGCAAGAGATGTAATAAAATTTATGTGGGTGAGACAGGTCGTCGTCTTGGAGATCGGTTTAGAGAACACCTGAACAATATAAATAAACAGGCTCAGTGTCCTGTGTCTAAACATTTTAACAGTGTTGACCACGATGGCATTTTGGATATTGTAGTTACTGGTATTCTATATGCAACCAATACCCATGATAGAGTCCACATGGAAAATAGACTCATAAAACGATTTGGTACGTTGGCTCCAAATGGAATTAACCAAATCCACAATTTTACCTGACTGCAAAATCGTTTTCCCGTTGTGGTTTTCACTATTACTTTAGATACTTCAACTTCCTCCTTTTTCTTATATTCTATGTCCGTGTTTATTTTTGTCTTTCATTTCTTTTCATTTTATCACATAGACTTTAATATGTTTTAATTTTAAGATATATGTAAGTACACGTAATTGTTTTTGTACTGATGAAGGCATGAGCCGAAACGTCTACCATTATTTGTATTAGTCGATAATAAAGCTTTAATTTATTGTTTCCTTACACAAATAGTCTGTGTAATTTGTTTTTTCTTATATTGTACCATGCTTGAATCCATGTAAAACGTCATAATAGAAACAGTAAGATATCAAATATTTAGGTAGAACTTCAATTTAAAGTAGCATGTTTTGACATGACATCACAATTCTGAGCCCCCCTCCCCTCCTCACACATCATCACAAATGTGGGGACCCCCCTCCCCCCTAGGTGAGTGACATCATTTATGGACAGCACCTAACAGAAGTATGAAGAGGGTGGAAGATCTAGGCTTAGATGATATAAACAAAGGTCTACAACTAGGCATCCAATGTTGGAAAAGTAAGGCATTGATTAGGACTGAGTGCAAGGAGATCATGAGGCTGGCCCAAGCCCTACATGGACTGGATGTAGTGCAATGGACGGATGCAGATAATATTTTTTTAAATAAGTCTTTTGAGATATAATTGTAATTGTAGTAAAAATAAATTTGATTTTTAAAAGGTGTAAATGTTATACTTGAACTTGAACCTACTTTGATTGCGTTTATAGATACAGTCACTCCAGTGTATTCCACTGCTTATGATTTGCTTGTCTTTAGTAACCTCAGCACTAATGCCAATTAAAATATCTCTAGACACATTCTTAAGTTCATGGGTAACACTGTCAGCTGTAAGTATGACCCAGTGAATATCTCCCTGTAAGTAATGAAAAGATGTTTATAAAAAATACAAAACAAATTTCTTTTTGAACAAACAATTTAAAAACTATCACACACAAAAAAAACTTAATGAGACACCTAATATATATTTGTGCCATTGTAATATTCTGTTTCATTTTAATAACACCAAAATAATGTAAATTTGGGTGTAAAAAAAGGGGTGAACCTACTTTACAATAAATATGTGGTAGTTATCTCATAAAGCACTATTATCATTTATTATATCTTTTGCATATTTCAACTCCCATTTTTAAAAACTTTTAAGACATAAATAGACATGTTATTTCAGTTAGCTTAATAAAACTAAGGATGACTGCAAAAATAAAAATTTAGCTCCTCCAATCTCAGTGCTTTATTTGTTTTCAGAGATGTATTATGATGTTATATTGTGATCCGCAGAGCACGTACATTTTCTTAATTTCAAAGCATTTTAGTTCAGATTTTTTTATTGTCAGGTGAAGATCCGTACCATCCACTAAATTGTTGCATCTTTTTAAAAATCTAAACATATTCTTTTCAGCTATTTATTTAATGATGTATGTAAAGAAACCCAAAATGGCTGCTCTTACATGACACTTATTCAAGTACTGTTGATGTCTCTTACACCAAGCAATAGTAATACTTGTGTAGGGTGTCTTGTTGTTAGCCTCCCTTAGTGCTGCCCAACTCAAGTAGAAATGAAATTCATCATGTTCATCTCTCTCCACTAAAAAATTCACTGGAGCTTTGGGTTCTGATATGTAGCAAAATAAAAATCAGCGGTTATTTTGTAAAATGACGTACTAGAAATATCAAATCTATAATTTTAGATAATTTAATAAGGATAAATTGAGAAAACATTATATAAATATAAAACAGACATTTCAAAGTTAACTTAAAACTTGCCATCTTTTTTTGGAGGTACAATCAGGTAGGATGAGTACTTTGACAAGCCTTTTACAGTGCCAGGAGTTATTACAATCTTGACGTTTAAATCTGAGTCAGGAATCTCTACATCATCAGAAGTTAGAATTTTAGGTGGCTTGATGTGAACAGTATGGGATTTATTAATACTCAAATTCAGTGTTAACATTTGGATGTGATACTGGGTTATCTTCCCATTTTTAAAACTGTCTTTAACATCCTTCCAATAGAGTCGAATGCATCGTTTGGTTTTGTTGAGTTTACATAGTTCCATGAAACAACCAGGGCACAAGGCAGCGGCTGCAGCAGGAACTAGGAAATATAAGCAAAAAGACCTATTAAAATATTTTAAACAATTTTTATAGCTACTAAATTTTTTAGCTGCTTATTATTTCTTTAATTATTGGACATAAAGTTAAGATACAAAATAAGAAGTTTATATTATTTTAAGCAAAAAATAGCACATAATTTGATTCAGACAGTTCACATCATGCAAAGATATAAAGCCTCACCATCTTCTTCAGTTGTTGCTTCAGCATATTTGAAACTACTGATGTAGCCCTGGTCAACAGGAGTGTCCACTGGTTTTGGCAAAACAGAGATTCGAAATTCATAATGTGAGCATGGAGTGAGACTGCAAACTGTTGCCTGAAACTTGGTTGTGGTAGATGAATCATCAATCAGTGGAAGCTGGGGGGAAATAATAATAAATGTATCATAATTAAATGACAAAAGTTATTTGCTAGAATGATTACACTTATAGTTAATTAATTATATCAGCTGAAATTAGATATTAAAGACTGACTTCACAAGATTAACAATTTTGTTTTTATATTTACATATTTTTATATATATATTAGGGCTCCGGAAATTAACAATTAATTTCTCAATAAATTGTTAAAAAATTTTAAAGATGAAATTATTTTTTAACGAATAATCATCCACCCATCACTTATTGGAAGTCGAAAAGTAAAAAAGAAAAATTAAAAATAGCGCCGATAAGTAATAAATTCCCTGACATTTTACTAGCAATTTGGTTTTAAACTATTGAATGACGGGAATGTTCAAAATGTTGATAAAGTTTGTCTGCCATGGTTTTAACACTTTGCCTACTTATCAAACCAAATGAAAAGCATATTAAAGTAATGGTAGTAATGGAGTCTGACTCAGAGGCAGAAAATGACGACTGTTCTTCTGATGAATTACTGCATTACAAAATAGAGATGAAAGTTCCTGAATCCATTAACCCTCTACAATGGTGGAAACTTAATGAACACTGATATCATTCCTTGTCAATACTGTTTTGTGCAAACCAGTTACCTCAGTTCCATGTGAATGATTGTTCAGCTGGGCTGATTATATTGTCAATTAGACCCGCTCATCGCTTGAACCAAATAATGTAAACACACTTGTCTTTTTGCGTAGTTTGTTAAAAAATAACATATAAAGGAGCCATCCAGTGTTATTTAGATTTTAAACAAGATCGTTTAATAAGTGTTACTTATGACATCATAAATGTTAATTTTTTTTCTTTAATCGAAATTAACTATTAATTAATCATTAATTTTTCAAAAGTTAACTATTAAATTTAAATTAATCGTTAACAGCTTATTTACATATATATATATGTATATAAATACAATTTTAATCAATCCTTTCCTCCACATTTGTGATCAGTTTGAGTTTGACATTAGTCTACAGAAGTCAAAACGTCACATTACAAGAAGTTGTCACCTTCTAACAGAACTATTAATGACCATAATCTGTCAGCAGTTGACGTCATTCACATATAACACATATGGCTATATTGAATAACTAGATAGTCAACACATAATGAAATGCTTATCAAGCACATTCGCTCCCATATGACAGTAAACCATGAAGCAACTATACCAGACAGGATCAAGAAACTCAAAGAGAGCAAACGAAAGATGTATCTGGCACTTTGCTGCTTCTTGCAAGCCAAATCACTTGACACAATTATTTTGGAAAGTACCACAATGTGTAGCATGGCATGTTTTCTACTCTCAGCAAAAGGTAACCTTACTGGTTGGAGCATGAGAGGAGAATGGAGTAATGACAAACTCCATGGCACCTATTTTTGGACAGCTGACTAAAAAGGCCTAGGCTCATTGGATAGCCACAGCTCCAATTTAATGACTTGTGAAAATATATGAATAAAGCCAGTAAAGAAATTCATTTATGGGAGATAATAGCTGAGAAACATTACAGCTGGCAAAAAGCTGTAGAAGAGTTATTCAGACAAACAGGCAGAAAACTTTCACGATGAATCCCTAATCATCTAAAAGAACATTAGGGTAGACATATAACCCTGCAGTCTGGGTTCTCTAGTGGATGTTCAGTAGTGATATTCATTCTAAGACTGGCTTCATAAGCAATTAGAGAAGTGTCGAGGACATAGTATTTGAATTGAAATTGATAAGTTATTTGTTTGAATAGAAGATTTTAGGAACATATTAAGAATTTTAAACTACCTTAGTGTGTGACTAAAAATGCTAAATATGATTTCCTGAGAAATCAATGAAATTTTTTAATTTTTTTACAAAAGAAAATGTTGTAGTGAGTAGTCTTAAAGAGTAAATTGAAGAATTGTTGGCATTAGAAATCAAATTTAAAGTAACTAAATAAACTGCCTAAATAGTTTATTGGAAAGATATATTTTTGTTTATTTATGGCCGGCCTCAGGGAATTGGAGGCCCTAGGCAAAGGGAATTTGGTGGACCTAAATGTAATAGAAAAATAAAAATAAAATAAATATGGCATGATTCTTCTGCGAGGCCCCCACTAATGATGAGACTAATTGAAGGCCCTAGGCCGCTGCCTAGTTTGCCTATGCCTAAAGTCAGTCCTGGTTTATTGACCAGAAAGATTTTATTTATGCAAAAATTATTGTTTTCAGACACCCACAACATAAACAATGAATCCAATAGATAACTTTAAAAATGAACAAACCTGCAGCCAATCTCCATGTGATTTTTTTCTGTAACCAACATCAAACATTTTTTCTCTGTGTTTAGCTGAATGAGCCCAAGTCAAATTTACACATGTGCTGTTTAGGACAGCAGCTTTAAAATTCAGCACGGGCGCAGGCTCAACTGTCAATAAATAAACACATTACATTTTAAAGTAATAACTTAAATTTTTGTAATATAATAACATTTTCTTTCCCTATATATATAAAAGAATTTTTACAGAAGACCATCAAGAAAAGAACAACAAAATTATGTATTAAATAAAATATTCCAGCTGATTTTGTTATTTAGTAAAATTAAAACAATACTTTAAAATTTAACACCTCTTCAGTTGATCAAGTTTATCATTTATTGTAGAAGATTTTGGCCAAAGGATAACAATTTTAAAGTAACTTTTAAATAAAATTTTCTTAAATAATCTATACTGTAAGTAGATATTCAGGACACTTTTTTTTTCTAATCTAAATACATGCATATTGCGATGATATTTATTCTAAAAGAGATTCTGCTGAAAAAAAGTATCAATGATGAAAATGCAATTTTAAACATAAATCCAGACTAAAGAGATGAAAGTCTACACATATTTTTCTTACAAATGAAAATCATTAAGAACTATAAAGCCAAAGAAGCAATAGAACAGAAGATGAATGATTAAATGAATCCAAACTAGATTCGAAATTACTAGTATATTGTAAATCATAGTTTTAGTTTGAAAAATTTTAAAAAAACTTCAAATATGAAAGAATAAAGGCAAACAGAATGAAATCAGAGAAGAGTCAAATTGAGAAAATAAAATATGCTACCTTTTATATAGAATCACTACTAAAATAGGAATATGGGCTTCTGCTAATCTATACATTTTGATTATGATCAAGTACTTAAATTTATCTTCTTACAGTTTCTATTACTTTGCATAAGACATTTGGGTGTAAGACAAGTTAGTTATCAAATTTCTTCTCAGGTCTACCGAAGTCTTCAAATAAAACTTTTTTTTTAAAAAACGCAAAAAACTTCTGACTTTCAGAAGCAAAAATACTGGCAAACAATAACACAAATAACAACAAGGAAATTTTAAATTCAAGTCTTAACTTACAATGTCAAATTGACATTTTTCATCGCAAACTAAAATTTATGCTGACTCACTACTTGGGTAATAAAAACTACTTACCTTGTGCATCTTAGCAAACAAAATAATTAATAAAATGTTTGTTAGGAGGCACTATTTTCTTTTAAAAAAGAATGTCACTTGAAAAAAAATCTTAAAATTAAAAAGTGTGTAGAACTTTTTAAAATTGATTATAGGAGCCAGAGGTTGATTGATGAGTTCAAATTTTTGCTTTAGAACATATATTAGTTGTTGTCATGCTTTCACCAGTGCCCCCCCCCCCATATCTATTTTTTAAAAATACAATAAAATATTAGCATTATTTCCAACTGTTACCTGATACTAATCCAAAAATGAAGAAATAAAAACTGATTTGAATGGACATGTCCCATGTAAAATTAATTTTCATTAACATTTATTATTTGGATATTTAAGTAATACTAGATTATCTGTTAAAATTTTAAAAATCTATGTTTGATTAATTTGGATATTTGAGAAATGATAAGAAGTTGTTAATAAATAAAGATTTTTGAAGTGCTTAAAATAACTAGTAAGAGTTTAAAATTTAAATTCCTAAAAAATAAAAAAAAAATTAAAATTTAAAAAAATTGACTTATAGCTTTGTTAGTTGCACACATGTTTGATAGGATGCCAAGTGGCATTACTTACTCTTAGCCTCAATTCTTATGTCAACCCATCTAGTATGATTTAAATCAATACTAGCAAAAGTTGTAACTATAGCTGAAGTTTCTGTAACACAAAATTATTTGTTTTAAATGACTCCAATTTACATTTCACTGAAATGAATCAGTCCAAATGAGAATCTTTCTTCATCATCAGCCTTTGTACTTTTTAAGTTTTAAAATTAGAGTACATTATTTTGGTTTTTATTTCTGTTTTTTTTTTTTTTTGAAGATAGAAATTTAAATTTCAACTTCAGGATGATGATATATCTTTATAAAAAAGAGTTCAAGCAAAACTAATAAAATATTTTAAACCAACAAACATCAGCAAATATGTGTCATTTTCCAACCCCCACTCCTGAAGAATTACTAGCAATTTTAAAATGTAAGCTTGCTTCAAAATATAGAAAGTTGCATTTATTTCTTAATAATAAATATATTTTCTTTAATTTGAAATATTATTTTTAAGTACTGGCAATTCTCTATGCACACTGTTATAATGACTAAAAAGCCTATTTTATGATATATTAATTTAGAATAATTAGAAAAATGAATGAACTGTTAAAAAAAATTCATAATTTATTTTCTAAGACTTGAAAAATAAAACAAATACTGATCAGCTCAAATAAATAAAATATTAAAAAGAACTTTGTATTTTAATTAGGTTCTCATTAGCCAAGCATCTGGCAGATATTTTGGTGAAAAATGTTTGGTTATAAAGATAGCAAACATGAAAACATAGATTAGTAGCAAGAAAATAATTTTCAACCACATTAGACATAAAGTTGTGTGGGTCCAGGCACAATAGGATACAGTAATTTTACATATGTCACATAATAAACATACCGTATAACACAGTCTCAACTCGAAAAGTTTCCGACTCTTGATGGGCCAGTTCTTTGTTGTTAACTTTGGTTTTCACTTCCAGCTTCATCAAGTACATATGACCATGACTGTAATGCTTCGAGGACCACTCACAGGTTGTTAAAGTTAAGTTGGGACAGTCATGTTGTCCACCACTTAAAGAAGAAAAATAAAAATAAGTTTAGGTGTTAGCCCCAAAAATACTTGACAGCTTAACTTATTCATTTGTGCTTATGAATAAATATTAATACTTATATGATATAAAACAAAATCAAGAGAAGGAATTTGTTAAAACATATTTACAAATACAATAAGCCTGAGATGTCATAATTAAATTGTATGTATAGCACAGAAATATTTAAATTTTAACTGCTCAATCTTTTAGAAAAGTATTTTTTTAATAACTGCTCAGCACACACTTATGATTAAAAATTATGAGAAATAGGAGTGTGTCATAAATTTATATAAACTTAAGTAACAAATGTTAACAAATGCTTTAATACTTGGATTTGTTAGCAACATAAATAGCTTACATTTAACTAAAAGTCTCTTAATTTTTTAATAATTCATTGGTATCAGAAATGTTTTTTCTTCTATTTACCTCACTTGCTATGAGAGTATTTTTAGTTTTAAAAAATCATGAAATTAACTGAAGATAAGTTATTATTTGTTTACATTTTTTGGACTTTACACATCATGTTTTGCTGATCATTTGAGGTTAGTTTTAGTTTGTAAGCCTTTGTGAATCAGTGTCTTGTAAATTTTATATTTTAAATATTTTTTTTGAAAATCCTTATTGTTATAAGAAATATTAGTAATAAACTTTTATTTTCTTCATTTGTTGTTGTGTTTAATATTTTGCTTTTTTTTAATCATAAAGTTCTCTTAATAATGCCTTATTTAAGCATGTTGTCATGAAATAAATCCTATACATTAGTAAAGTTAATAAGTGAATCCTGTATCCCTTTTTGAAACTTTCTTACAATGTTAATGCCCTTTTTCCATTAAAAAAAGATGCAAAAAAAAAAAAATATTTCTTTAGCATTAATTTGTCTACAAATTTAGGAAAAATTCCATAATTCCATTAAACTTTTTCTGTTCTAAATAAATTTAACCTTATAATTTCTATATTATCTTGATTAAAAACAAGATAATGAAAAAATATGATAGAAACAAATAGTTCATTTGAAATATTAAATAAAAGACATGGTCCTCTCCTTAATAGTAGGGACTTAAACAATATAAATTAACCAAAGTAGATAAAAGTATACCCTTTAGACAATCTACTGTATGATATTTATGTAGATTGCTTTCAATAGTCATTCTTATATCAAAATGTTGCTCTTTGAGTTGACCCCATCAGTATGCATTAGTTATGAAATGAATTATATGATGTCTGTGTAGTTTGGATTAATTGTGAGATTGTTTTTCTTTGACTTAATTTAATGGTTTGCAATTGTTAGAATTATGCTGCGAACATTTAAGGCAAAAAATAAACATTAAAGATTAGCGTTAAGACCACTTAATGTGTATTTACATGATATAACGGGTATTACAAAGCAACATGATAACTTTAAACATCAGTGGTGACGATTTTGTTAGATTTAAGCATTTTTATTGAATATGATCCCTGCATAAATAAATTTTTACAGTAAACATACTATTCTGGATTCCGTGGCGCTGTACTGAAATTGAGGCATTGAAAATTAGCTTAAAATTTCCATAGCTTAGGTTTTAAATTCAAACCAAACAAAATTTTCAATTTTCATTTTCAAGAACCAATTAATGGTGATAGATCAACTTCCTCTTCCACCAAGAACTGCTCCAATTTTAAACTATTATGTATCTGCCAATTATCCAAAAATGAAGGCAATAAATACTTACCAAATTTAATTCAATGTTAATTAATTTATACCCTTCATGCATGAAAAAGTTTTTGAATATTTGAAATTAAGTGAAAATCGGCAGTAGAATTTAAGCCCATATCTACCAGACATAGCATAGGTTTAGATGCCTTGAGGAAATGAAGTTATTTCTCTCCTAAATAACCTTATCACATAGACCTTTGCATAATGGTCTGTGACTAGCCAGAAATAATTATACATTTTTGCCAAAAGCAAACTGCATTTTAAATTGAATAAATTTGCTTGACTTACTCAAATGTGTAGACCAAAGAGACATTGACATTTTCCGGATGTGCAAACTTCACACCTAAGTCCCAACTGCAGGTCATACTCTCCCAGTTGTATACTCGGCAAGAAATATTCTTGATTTTAACAGGCCTGTCTGTTAAACAAAATAATAAATTTAATAAAAAACTTTCATAAATGTTATAAAAACATTAAATTTTTTTTTAAAAATGCTACC
Organism: Radix auricularia; assembly: GCA_002072015.1. Lineage (NCBI taxonomy): Eukaryota > Metazoa > Mollusca > Gastropoda > Lymnaeidae > Radix > Radix auricularia. The sequence continues at coordinate 34,874 of MUZC01000860.1, forward strand.
TTACATTGGCCCAACGTATACTACGATATGCATCATCTAAATGAAAATATTTAATCAAATTCAGAAATCAGCTGCAAGATGAATTACTGATGAATATTCACAACTGCGAAAGAGTGACGTCATTGATTTCATTAATAAATAAACATCTTTAAAAATTTAACAGAGTTTTTCCAAAATGTATCGCTTAGCAAAAACAAAACAAAACAAAAAACAAAAAAAACTACCTACATTTCTAAACTGAAAAAAAGTCTGGAAACAACTCCTGTAAATTTAAGCTCTTAAGGAATTAAATTATTTAAAAGGCCTAGGTGCCATTTTTTAAAATAGAAATTATAATCTGATTCAAAAGTCATTCAATCAAAATCCTGAAGCAACATTTAATAATGCCTAAATCATCCTAATAGTAATGAGAGATGAAAAATGTTTTTGTTATTAAACATGTGGACAGATAACAAAGACTGAAAGATTATTTTATTGGATTAGTTTTTTTTCACATTTATAACTTCTGAATGACATTGAAACAAATTCATAAACAGCAAGATGCCATAAAATCCAAGTAAAAATATTCCCCTACATCAGATTCACTCCATGACGACCTTGACCTTTAACTGTTATGGCTCATCAATCAGATATTCATCAGTCTTTTACAAAATAGCAAATAGTTGCATCAAAGAAAAAAATCTTAACCCGCCCCCCCTCCCCCCAAGCGTCTCCAGAACTACATCACTCATGACATTTATTTACAATCTACTTTGACCATCTGACTGCTACTATAAATCTACTTTGACCATCTGACCGCTACTATAAATCTACTTTGACCATCTGACTTCTACTTACAATCTACTTTGTCCATTGGAATGCTACTTACAATCTACTTTGACTATATGACTTCTACTTACAATCTACTTAGACCATCTAAATGTTACTTAAAATCTACTTTGACTATCTGACTGCTACTTACAATCTACTTTGACTATCTGACTGCTACTTACAATCTACTTTGACTATCTGACTGCTACTTACAATCTACTTTGACAATCTGGTTGCCAATAAGTTGAACGCCTCCGGTGTACGTCCTTTTATAGCAGACGTAGCGCCCGCTGTCACTTATCTCCAGATTACTCAGCCGAAGCCTGATGGCTTTTGTGGTCAGAATTTCAATGAACTCTGATGGGATGAGTGTGAAATCTAAGAAATAAAAAGAGAGTAATATCTATTGTCAATTCGGTCAAAGTCAATTTTAATTTAATGATGCCCCATCTAATTAAAACTATTATTCAGTGTCATCTTAAATTTGTTGAAAATCAGATCAGTCATTTAAAATGTTTCTAAGTAGAGACTTCAGTAAGACTTATGAAATATGAAAACACTAATCTTTAAAAAAAATGACACACACACTAATTAAGTTGCTTGAAAATGTTTAAGTATTAACAAAAAATTTACCATTTTGATCTTTACTTTTGGTAGGTAAGTCTTCATCGTAATCAGGATCAAGACTTTTAAATCTATTTTCTAAAATGGGTTTTCTTTCAAAGAAGAGCAGCGAAGAATTCTCCCGTATGTCTGCGTTAGGATTGGTGATGTTACAATACAATTCTAGAGTCTCGCCCTCAAACTTGAAGGGATCAGGTGGTGACACAGCTGTCGATGAGACAGAGACGTTTAGACTGTTGACACAGCTGTCAATGAGCAAGAGACATTTAGACTGGTGACACAGCTGTCAATGAGACAGAGACATTTAGACTGGTGACACAGCTGTCTATGAGACAGAGACATTTAGACTGGTGACACAGCTTTCAATGAGACAGAGACATTTAGACTGGTGAGACAGCTTTCAATGAGACAGAGACATTTATACTGGTGACACAGCTTTCAATGAGACAGAGACATTTAGACTGGTGACACAGCTTTCAATGAGACAGAGACATTTAGACTGGTGACACAGCTGTCTATGAGACAGAGACATTTAGACTGGTGACACAGCTTTCAATGAGACTTAAACATTTTAACATTTAAATTATGTATTTTTATGTCCATACATTATTAGCTGTGCTCCAAATTTCTGCTATATTAGGCTAGTGAAAGTCTAAGTGAGAAAGTAAAGTGAAGTTCCCTTGTCAGACCATGATGGTTTATAAGGGCAAGTAAAGTAGTGTTCACAGGTTTTTTAGCCATGGCATATGAGGGATTGTGTGCCTGGCACAATGCCTAGCTTCCTTTACTTTCCCCAACCAATGTCAGGTAGCCATTCAAAGTTGGGTGAGCTTGGGTGGGGACCCTACCATCACAAAGACTTGTACCCATGACTCTTAGTAAAAGAGCTGAGTGTGCTATGCCTCAACCACTGTGCCCCTTTAAGAGGTGAGCTAATAATAGTATTAAAAGCTAATTTAATAAAACAAAGCATTAAATTTTGAAAAATAGCCAGTAATAGGTTGAATTTTCAATGTTTAATAATAAATAATAGAATTGTTTTATATACATAATTAATTAAAATGTCCTACATATATTTTAATATGTTTGAAAATATACACATATAATACTTTAAAATATCTTGCTTTATAAAACCATTTTTATTCTGCGATGAAAGTTAAAAATCTCACCTCCCTCAGTAGACAACAAGTATGACCTGCACACACAACAGCACAAGACCAGGGTAAACAAGGCTTGGAAGTCCACACGGTGAAGAAATTTGTCCATGATTTCAAATTAGATTTGACTCAAAATCATTTCATCTCGATAGTGAGTCCATATCTTGGAACTGGTTACCTGATAAGGATTTTTTAAAATAGAAATATATAAATTCTCAGTGTATATTTAAACCTTAAATTCTATTTATCTGTAGGGATGGTAACTTGCAGCCAGGTTCCACATAAGGGACCCATGCAATCAGTCAGAAACAACAATTCTCAGTGCTTTTTGGATTCTAAAATTTTTTATGTGTGACAACCTTCACCATCACAACAAAAACAATTCATGTTATCATTTACATAGTTAACAATAGTAGCAATGGCTTAAACTCCCAACTAATAACATAAGTGTCAATCATTATCATAATATGTTTTTTGTTGTATTGACGAAGACAATATCTGAACCCATGAATTTTGCTTTGTCTTAGAAAAATTTTTAAATTTTTAAAAAAATTATCTCTTGTAATTGTATTTAAAAGTTTTATCACAGTCAAGCCTTCATTAAATTATTTGATAAGACAGCAAAGACCAATACATTTATATCCTTGGATGCCAGAATGCTTTTCTGATTTTTCTGTGATACATAAATCACACTTCCCCACACTGGTCAACGTCCGAATGTGGCCCACGGGTCGTAGTTGCACAACCCTTAAATAAATTGCACACTGCGACACTCAGTTACAGAAGTGAAATCTGAAAGGGAATGAACTCTAGCAGAGTAATAAATATTTTTACCAGTATTATTGAGTTATCTGGTTTGGTTTATTCCATTACTTAGAATGGGGATTGCTTCATTCTTGTATATTATAAAATTGATCGTAAATTATTTTAAAAAGAGGTTAAATAAAAAAACTAATAATAATTTAACTATTTTAGTTCTCTTTTAACTGAAAAGAGTATTCTCATTCATTGTGACTGACATACAATTTATTAACATAGCATTAAGTCCGTTACTTTACCTAAAAATAAAAATTTTGTTTTTGGAGATGTTCGAACTGTCAACAAATTTAGCTTCTCAAGAAGTCTATTATTACTGTCTTACAGCTAACTCCTATTCATGTCATTACTTGTTTGTATTAGTTAAAGAGGTCAGTTTATCAACGCGAGTGGTGCAAACAATTTAAATAGAAAGACAGAATGAAATGTAATAAGGTATATAAATAAATAAATATATTATTTCTTTCGTATATATATATACTAGCATTTTACCCGCGCTACGCTGCGGAAATTAGGATTTCAGTTAGCGTTGAGAATTCGCGTAACACCAATTCAAAACACCTATTGATTTTAATCTGAATCAAGATGGATATACTAAATATATTAACTTCAACCGTTCAGGTTTCTACGTACACAAGAACTTGGAGATTTAAAGATGCGTCCTTTTTATATAACTCATATTGGGGAAAAACTATATTTCGGCAATTATACCCCTAGTGAGAGGTGATTTAATATTATTTTGCCTCTACCATTGCGGTGGGGGGGGGGGGTACTACTCGACAACTTCCAAAAGTTTAAAGTTTCTACCTACACGGAAACTTGGAGAATTAGTGATGATTCAGTTTTATATAGCTCATTTTAGGTGAAAAAAAAGTTTTTGGTCCCCGGCAACCCATGAGAGGAGATTTTTAAAAAGTATATAATTATTTCTTCCTTGTCTACCTACACGGGAAATAAGATTTTCAATTTTTATAAATCTTACATAAGAAAAACAAAACTTTTTTGGGGCCCCGGCCCCCAAAAGTGTGTATTTCAAATTTCGTTTACACCGACTTTCGTCGTATGAAGGTAATTAACAATTCCCCAAAATTTCATGCTTCTACCTGCATTGAAAATGGGATAATTAGTAATGAGTCTGTTTATAATATAAGAAAAACTATATTTGGTCCCCCGGTCCCCCATTAGTGGGAATTATAACATTCTTTTTTGCCAATTTTTGTCAGGAGATTGTACTCAACAATTTCCCAAAGTTTCATTCTTTTACCTACACGGGAAATTGAGACAAATTAGTGATTTTCAGTTTCTACATAGTATATATTTTTTTTAAAACTACATTTGGGCCCCCGGTCCCCAGTAAAAGATATTTGAAATATTTTCAACCTGCTACCATCGTGAATGTGAATTTAGCAACTCCCCAACGTTTTATGTGTCTACCTACACGGGCAATAAGTGAATGATAGATTTTGAATTTTTATAAATCTCATAAAGAAAAAAATAAGTTTTTGGGGCCCCGGCCCCTATGAGTGTGTATTTACAATTTTTTTACACCGACTTTCATCGTGAGAGGGTACTTAACGTATTCCCAAAGTTTCATGCTCCTACCTACACAGGAAATCGGAGCATTAGTGATGAGTCGGTTTTTAATATAAGAAAAACTATATTTGGGCCCCTGGTCCCCCATGAGAGGGAAATTTAACAATATTCTTTGCCAATTTTTGTCGCGAGCGTGTACTCAAAAAATTTCCAAAGTTTCAAGCTTCTACATATACGGGAAATAGGAGAATGAGTTATTTTCAATTTTTATATGTCTTATATAAGGGACCCCGGCCCCACATGAGCGAGATTTTAAAAATTCTTTTTCGCCAATTTTCGTCGTGAGAGGGTAACCAACAACTTCCCAAAGTTTCATGCTTCAACCTACACGAGCATTTAGAGAGTTAGTGATGAGTCGGTTTTTAATATAAGAAAAAGTATATTTGGGCCCCTGGTCCCCCATGAGAGGGAATTTTAACATTCTTTTTGCCAATTTTCGTTGGGAGCGTGTACTATAAAATTTTCCAAAGTTTCATGCTTCTACCTGCACGGGAAATAGGAGAATTAGTGATTTTTAATTTTTATATAGCTCAAATAAGGAAAAAACCATTTTTGGGGCCACGGCCCCAATGAACGGGAAATTTAACTCTTTTCTGTCCAATTATATTTAGGAGTATGTACTTAACAAATTTCCAAATTTTCATGCTCCTACCTACACGGGAAATAGGAAAATTGGTGATTTTCAATTTTTATAGAGCCCAAATAAGGAAAAAAATGTTTTTGGGCGAAATTTTTAAAATTCTTTTTCGCCAATTTTCGTCGTGAGAATGTAACCAACAACTTCCCAAAGTTTCATTCTTCTACCTACACGGGAAGTTGGAGAATTAGTGATGAATGAGTGAGTCAGTCAGTCAGTGAGGGCTTTCCCTTTTATTAGTGTATATATATATATATATATATATATATATAAAAACATCACCCCCACCCCAGGTGCCACTAAACCTCGCGACACCACTGTCTAAAGTTAACATCCAGTCGACTACAAATGTTTGCTATAAGTTTCGTTGGTCCGCGTGCAAAGTTGCACAGCTTCCTTTTTTGTTACAATAGTTACACAATTTGTTTTGCAGTAATTCTAAACTGCTGTGCGGCTTCGATCAGGTACCTGCGCAACTTTAAAAAAAATGGCTGATAACTCAATGGACCCATCCGTCACTATGTAAGCAAACGGCTAACAGCAATACCCATCATTGACAAAACCCGACAGAACATTGACACAACACGACAGAACATTGACACAACATGACAGAACATTGACACAACACGTCAGAACATTGACACAACACGACAGAACATTGACAAAAAACGATCGAACATTGACACAACACGACAGAACACTGACACAACACGACACAAAATCATGGTCATTGATAAAACCTTTAGTTCTAGGACCCGGATGATACACTCCAAAACACGCAGACGTTCGCTACAAATAGCGTGGAATGTATCTATGCCAAGTCAAGATAACCTAATTTTATCCATAAGCTGAATATTTCATTAGTTATTACAAAATCAGTGAGGATACAATCAGGCTTTAGGATAATAATATTTTATTTATAAATTTATAAACAGGGTGTGTGTAAGCCTGACATAAACAACGTTATGTGACGTCCTGTCAAGCAAATACCTACCTTGTTTGAATAACATATGTTTTTTTATGCAGAGAAGCACTGTCCGAAAATCACAACCAGGCCACGGCCAATAGTAAATAGTTTCACTTAAAATAACATCCATTGATTCTATATAAGCTTAATTATGTTTAATGATATGTATAATTAAGTACTCACATGAACAGACTAATATTTGTCTGCAAGTTAAAAAATAAACCTTGACTTTAATCCTTGAAGTTTTATTATGAACACGTTTCAACCACTGATGGATAAATGAACGGTGAAGCCAGTGTTACTTTTCGAAAATTGAATCCACTGGATACTGGGTTGTGTGCGTGGTGGTGTTAACAACTTTTAAAGAAAGAATAACATAGCACGGCCAAGCTAAAATGTAGGCAAACAACACGCTACAAACGTAAGGTGAATCTAAGACCTGAATGTGCCAACACGGCCTTATACGACAGGGCCTTAAAGAAGTGCCCTTTTCTTTCATGGATGGCACGCCTGAGTGACTCGGGCCCCAAACGTTTATACATTCATTACCGTACGAACCAAATTTGTGTTGCGCAGCGTACCAGGGAGGGAAGACATGCCGGGGGGGGGGGGGGGGGGGGGGNGGGGGGAGTAATTCATGCCAGGGGAAAGTCAACAGATCTGTCAATTAAGGTCAGAGTTCAAGCTGTACGAGTCAGCAGGGCAGGACGGTGTGGCTTGTTCAAGGTGGTGACAACGGACATTCTCAAAGTGTCAATACTGTCTGGGATCTTCTTGACTAGACACATGAATAAGTTGAAGAATGAGCTCGTCATGATCATTGAAGCATCGCAATCACGAAAGTTTGTCACGAGTTGAGACAATCTTGGGGAGGGGAACAAGAAACTTCAGCAAGTAACCACAACCGACCATCACACGTTTTAGAAAGAAGATGATGTTGATGAAATAATAACAGTAAAAAATACTCCGATTGGGCTCTAGGGACTGAAGTCATGTAGGGGTAAGGGTCAAAAGTCAACTCATCATCAGCTTAATGACGATTTGTTGCGTCTTTATTATTGTGCCCCCACCCCCACCCCCGACTGAAAGACTCGTTTAAAATGTCCCATATAAAGTGACAGCTTTTACTACACGTTTTCAAAAGTTTTAAAGACTAAAATCTTTCTGAACAGAGGCAAATCTCATGCGTGTCCCCTTTCAAGACCACCATAATTCTTCTGGAGAAAAAAACAACAAAAACATTTTTTTTTCTAAATCACACGGGCTGAGACCCGAAACATTAGCCGGGCGCCCCTTAAGTTCGTAGCGCCCCTTACTTTAGTAGCGCCTCTTACGTTAGTAACTCCCTTCTGGCTAGTGTTATGGTCTGATTCCATCTATTCAATTTTTAATACATCTATGCATGTGGAATATTTGTTTTATTTTATGCACTGAACAAAGACAGAAACTATTTGTTTAACAAATTGTTTATTTTTTAACAATTAAATTTTCAGTAAATCTAAAGATGCTAAAAATAAATGTCCCACGCCCTACAACAATCGGATAAGGACTCGGACTAAAGGACAAGGACAATTACTAAAGGACAGGGACTCGGACATTGACTACAGTATTCAGACAACAGGACTCACACACTCTAGGTCTAAAGTTATCAATGTATATAACAGAATCAACATCCACGAAATGCAAAGATAAAAATTTAGCCACAGCTAATGGGCGTGTGCTGCACAACATTTCTAATGTTTATAGAACACCCAGAGTCAGTATATATATATATTCGTGAGACTGTTTATTTTTAATTATTTGTCAAAAGTCAAATCTCTTACCACCTCGATCTACGTTAGTGTGTGTAAAGTTTGTCATGCATGAATGGTATCCCGAAGAAAAAGAAAACGGACGGCTTGCCAGCAATTTGACTGACACGACAGTATGTGAACGCTGTCTGGCCTAAATCTGAGCCCAACAAAAGAACTTACACAAATATTTTTTTTCTCTTCAAATAATTTCTGCCGTACTGCTGTGTTGGTGGGGGAAAAAAAAAGGGGGGGGGGGGTGGTTGGCCCAGATTGAAACTCAAAAGAGGATTAAGTTGTTAATGGCACGTCTGTTAAGTTGGCACGATCCATTGTTATGTTTTCTGTGTCCAGACTGTAAAACTAACAAGTGGCATTGGTGCAGTCTTCTGAACAGATAGAGTATGAGTTTTAACACAAAGACGACACGCTTTAACAACACCTTCGCGATGCGCCTCAGCACGTCACTTAGTGAACTGGCAGCGTCAATCTGGTTTGTTGTCATTCATGTTACCTGACGTCATTCAACAGACGTCTCACACTTGACAGAACTGACCAAGATGACCAGCCAGGTGGAGTAGACATGTTTTGTTAAGGTCAGACAGCATCATGAATATGACCGTCCCACATCATGAATATGACCGTCCCACATCATGAATATGACCGTCCCACATCATGAATATGACCGTTAACAACTTTTAAAGAAAGAATACCACATCATGAATATGACCGTCCCACATCATGAATATGACCGTCCCACATCATGAATATGACCGTCCCACATCATGAATATGACCGTCCCACATCATGAATATGACCGTCCCACATCATGAATATGACCGTCCCACATCATGAATATGACCGTCCCACACCATGAATATGACCGTCCCACACCATGAATATGACCGTCCCACATCATGAATATGACCGTCCCACACCATGAATATGACCGTCCCACATCATGAATATGACCGTCCCACATCATGAATATGACCGCCCCACACCAAGAATATGACCGTCCCACATCATGAATATGACCGCCCCACACCATGAATATGACCGTCCCACATCATGAATATGACCGCCCCACACCAAGAATATGACCGTCCCACATCAAGAATATGACCTTCCCACACCATGAATATGACCGTCACACATCATGAATATGACCTTCCCACACCATGAATATGACCTTCCCACACCATGAATATGACCAGATAAAGCAGAAAAGTCTATACTTTTGTAATGCTTCAAAATCTCCAGCAGAAAAGAATAAGAAAAGATTTAGCTAACGCGTCAACATTTTTACGGCTAAATTTGAAATGGAAAAAGTCTTTTTTTTTTTGGTTGTTGTTGCTCTATTTGAATTTAAAAAAACAAAAATCAACAACATGCAATTTTTAAAAAAATTATTAAAAGAAAAACAACAACACCAGTGAGATCCTATTGAAGTTCTTGAAATCTCTTTAAGATTAAAAATATATATAAAGATATATAAAATTATTTAAGGGCCACGTTTTTAGCTAGGCATACACCCACTTGGACACAAATATTGTAAAATAAAAAATAAAATAAAAAGAAATAGATTTTAATTGATCTAAACTGGCGCAAATTGGTGCTATAGTAAGACAATGTAGTACTATTGGCACAATTGGACATTATGGCGCGGTTATATTGAAGAAAGAGATTTTTTAAAGTACAACTTGAGACGCAATAAAAACTGATTTAGTTTTTTAATTTCATATTTGTTAAAAATTGAGACCTTATTTTAGAAAGATAAGATGTCTGGATGACGTAATGAAACAATCGATTTGATCTTGAAGATTTCAGACAAGCAGCTGATGCTCTTTAGTATTCCAGTGGTTGGGGGGGGGCAACATCTTAAACATCTTAGGAGCTTAGTAGGGGGGCACTGTGAGCTTAGAGAGAAATTAAGACAGAAATCTAATCGTTCTGTCGTCCTTGGGTTTGAGTGGGACGAAGATAGCACGGGGGGGGGGGGGGGAATTGAAACATCTATTATGGATCATGACAAGGGGCCGTACATAAATGACGTCACGCGAATTTGGCCGATTTAACACCCCCCCCCCACACACACACACATTTTCTGCCTTTGTCACTCTTCGTCACAAAACTTAGACCCCATTTCCAATATGACGTTACAAAGCTTTATTTGACCACCACCACCCCTAAAAGCCGTATTTTCTCATTGAAAATTAGCATGTTTCAAATAATTTGTTTATCATTTAAATATGTATTTATTGCAAGTCTGCTATCTAATATTATAACAGGTGTCAAGTGTGAAGCCGTTGAAAAGTTCAATAAATAAATTGCAATAAAAAATATCTAAGTAGAACTTTCCGTTAAAGTTGCGCGTTTTTTATGTGACCTCACATTCTTAAACACCCCCCTTCCCCCTCGTCCCAGATCGTCACAAACCGGTGGCCTTCTCCCCCCCCCCCGAGTTTTAGGCGCGTGGCGTCATTTAAACCGACCCCCCCCCCGGGGGCGTATTTAAACATCTGTGACTATTATTGAACTGGTAAGGTAGTGGATTTAAACACNTATATATATATATATATACATACATACATACATACATACATATATATATATATACATATATATACATACATACATATATATATATATATATATATATATATATACACATATATACACACACACACACATGTATAATGTATATTTAAAAACTTTCGATGTTTCATGATTTTTAACATCATTAAAAGAAAAATTAACATTGTCAAAGCGTTATTTTTATTTTTTTTTATTTACATTAATACACTTGTTTAAAATGTTATGTGTTTAAAAACATGAAATGACCAAACAATACAACTGGGTGACACTCAAAACAACTGAGGCTCATTAAACACCGTTAGATATTGTTATGTTGGAAGTTGGAAGCAATCTAAACAAGAGAGAGGATTTCATCAAAGTGGACGCTGCCTGGCAGGATAAATTGTCACAACTGGTCTGCGATAAACATTTCAAATAACGTACAAGGCTTGCAACGATTTTATTAAAAAAAAAAAAATAACAATGAGTGTAAAGCTTTTAAAATCCTTTATATTAACTTCACCGTCGTCTCCTCGTAAGGGGGAAAAAACAAAAGTAAAAAAAAATGACCAACTTTTCGTCATGGTATCGAGCTGAAATTTTGCACATAGACTCGTGTCACCTAACAATGCATTGTTTCAACATTTCAGATCGATCGAATGTACCGTAATTAAATTAATGCACTTTTAGTTTATTTCTACATAAATGTATCATACCCGTCTGTTGTTGTTTACATCCACGAGTTTGCCGAGTTCACTCAGACGATCGGTGACCACACCCCCACCCACGCTCGTCCCCATTTTAGAGCATTTGGGAGTTAAAAGTCACTTTCAGTCTGTAAATGTTTGTTTTGAATGTAATCAATACTTTTAGTTCTGTCTCATATATAAAGAATTTATAGCATAAAAATTTGTTTTTACGGGTTTTTATTCTTATATAAAAAAACAAATAATAAAACTCGAATGAGTATTTTGACACGATTTCCAAAAAATTCCGACTTTTTTATTCAAGGGAAATCATTTCAGAGTACATTAAAAGTCATTTCAAATCAATAATTCTGAAAGTAAACAAAACGATTGCTATCTATAAATTGATGCTAAAATTAAGGGAGTCAAACGAAAGGATATTTTTTGAAAAATTCACTTACCAACATTGTTGTAAATATTATTAGCTACTGTTTGGCGTTTGTTTCAACCCGTTAGCTGTTATGGTTGCCGAGAAATTGAAAAAAATACTGTTTTTAAAAATAAAAAAAATCATTAAACGTTTTCGGGAATTTATTTGGCCCGTGCACATCCTTGGGACCTCCTTAACATATTTGCAAGAGACCCGAATCCTCTATCTGGTATAGTTTAGGAGTAGTTGCTTGTGCAAGCTCAAAAAGATAAGACAGACATTTCAAATAAAAAAATTAACGCAATGTGTCCCATGGGTCGTTTTGGCAGATGCCTTTATCAATAAAACTTATTTAAACAAAAGTATTTAAATTTATCAATAAATTTAATTCATAAATATTAAAAGTTGAATTTCTCCCACAATCTTTCAAACAAACTCTTCTGGAATCTCTCAAAGGAGTTATCTGAACCGCTAAAATTGAATTCACTTTAAAACTGAAAAATTACTCAAAAACATTTCTTATGAAATCTTTTACAATATTGTGGCAAGTGACTGAATTGTTTGTTGATTAAAACAAGATTATTTGAAACTGAATGAAACTCTCCGACATGGAAGGTGGACTTGCCTTGGAATGTTCTTGTTTTTCAAAACATATTTGGATTGTACAAAATTTGGCCAAAAAATGCGCTGTTAGAGCAAAATAAAATATGTGTAGTATGTAGACATAGAAAATCGATAAGTTTTATTTGATTTTGTTTAAAAAGAGATTTTTGAAAATTAAACATAGTTAATTCTTTATTTTTATTTAAGATATTTTGCTTATATTTAAGGGGGTGGGAGGGAGTGAAATTGCCTAGACACCCATTAAAGAACTGGAGGTAACAACATTTAACATATTTAAAGCCTTTTAAAGTTATCTCTTCTTCTATATTTTCAGGGCCAGCAATGATTGCTTTAATCATACATGCTCCTCACTATGTTTTGAGATTTGCCAATTTTTGTTTGTTTAATCTGTTGCTTGGAAATTATAAATAATATATCAAATATTACGTTGATTTATTTTGATTAGGTTTGTATATTGGAACTTCATCATTAGATGTCTAATTTAAGTAACATTGAAATGATTTTATTTAAATAGATAAGACGAATACAAGGAAACCAACGAATACAAAGAAACCAACGAATACAAAGAAACCAACGTTTCAGTCAATAAATCTTAGCGGAATTCCAACAACGTAACATATTCCAGCGCCGCTGCTAATAAAATATAACCACACCAATAACCATAACAATAACCGATGTATTAAGTCACGAAGGTTCGGTAATTAGAACAACCAATCCACGCTTTGCACGAGATTGAGGAATATCACGTGATCAGCCGCAGCCAACAGAATTAGATATCCGGCAAAGAGATGTTGGCCATTGTTGGTGTGTGCAATGATGATATCATTGTATTGTGAGTAAAGTATCAATAAAGTTGATTTATGTGACATCGGATGACTCACGGTAATAATTTGAGAGGTTGGTGCAAGTTTTGAGCCGAGATACATTAGAAACGTAAATAGGAACGATTGTATGCTTGTTTGTATAGATTCATTTGTCACAGATATTAGAAATTTCATACACATCAATAAAAAAAATAATGACAATACTGATAATATTAATATGTTTGGTAGAAAGTTCCTCGGTGCCCTTGATCCCGACGTGTCAACGTAAGTCTGGCGCACTAACGAGTCTAAAATATATGTTAAGGATAATTAGGAATTATTATTTCTGTCAACACCATCATTTGAGTAATTTGACAGGTACAAACGCAATGTTCTATTTAAGCTGCGCGGCCGCGCAGAGATCTGACCAAATCCGCGAAGCTGTTTAGAATTACAGCGCATCAAATTTTTATAAGGATATCATGTGTTTGTTGGGTGTAAAATTTTACTTAAAAATGGATACAGAGCAACTTGGCACACGAGTTGTTTTTATTTTTTTTTTTTTTAAAGAAAGAAAAAAAAAGTTAAAAAAAAGAAAAGAAATATAATTAAGGACCAACGGACCTTAGATGCTACAATGGTCAGTAAGTGGTTTTAGATGTTACAATGGTCAGTAAGTGGTTTTAGATGTTACAAGGGTCAGTAAGTGGTTTTAGATGTTTGACTTGAAATTCATTTTAAAATAAAAAGACTTTCCACCAAGGACTTAAGACTTATAGGATATAATGTCAATATTTCTTCTTGCTTCTGCAATTGACCATTTCATGGTCACTTTGCTAACATCCTCTAGTCCTAGTTCTTGTCCAAGTGCTATTGCTACGGTAGAATTGAAACGTATCTGCAGTCTGTGCTATAGATTCTCTTTTGCTGGAGCCTGGCTGATCGATTGCTGTGATGTGAACACTGGCGTACAGCGCAACGGTGTCTTTGAGGGTATATGAAACGGTATCTATGACGGTATCAATGACGGTATCTATGACGTTATCAATGACGGTATCTATGACAGTGTCAATGACGGTACCTGTGACGGTATCTATGACGGTATCAATGACGGTATCTGTGACGGTATATGTGACGGTATCTATGACGGTATCTATGACGTTATCTGTGACGGTATCTGTGACGGTATCTGTGACGGTATCTATGACGGTATCTGTGACGGTATCTATGACGTTATCTGTGATGGTATCTGTGACGGTATCAATGACGGTATCTGTGACGGTATCAATGACGGTATCAATGACGGTATCTGTGACGGTATCTGTGACGGTATCTGTGACGGTATCTATGACGGTATCAATGACGGTATCTGTGACGGTATCTGTGACGGTATCAATGACAGTATCTATGACGGTATCAATGACGGTATCTGTGACGGTATCAATGACGGTATCTATGACGGTATCTATGACGGTATCTGTGACCAGTTCTATGGAGCGTTAGACCAGGCAATAGCCGGCATCCACAAAGACGAGGCAATCTATCTCCTAGGAGATTTCAATGCTAGAGTGGGGAGCGACCACGAAGCCTGGCCCACTTGCCTTGGACTATTTGGAAGAGGAAAGTTAAATGAAATAGGACAAAGGCTTCTGGAATTGTGCTGCTCACGAGGCTTGTGTGTGACCAACACTTTCTTCAAGTGCAAGGATATACATCAAGTATCTTGGAGACACCCTCGATCCCACCAATGGCACCAGCTGGACCTCATTATCACCAGGCGTGCACAACTAGCTAGCGTCCTACTCACTCGCAGCTATCACAGTGCCGACTGTGACACGGATCATTCCCTTGTCGCCAGCAAAGTACGAATAATGAGGAAAAACTCGTACCACACAAAGAAAAAGGGAAGTCCACGCATCAATACCTCCTGCATGAAAGACCCTGCGATAGCGCAGCTGTTCAAAGACAAGGTGAAGGAAAGTCTCTCAAAGATGTCCCCAAGCGTCACCATTGACTCCAAATGGACGCAACTGAGAGACACAATCTATACATCCGCAATACAAGCCTTTGGCAAAAAATCTCACAAAAACACGGACTGGTTTGATGAACATTGGGACGAGATGAAACCCGTCACTGAAGCAAAAAGGAAAGCTCTTATGGCTTACAAGGAAAAGCCTACACCTGACAATTTGCATGCTTTAAAAACAGCTAAGTCACTTGCCCAAAAGGTTGCACGTAAATGTGTCAATACCTACTGGCTTAAGCTCTGTTCCAGTATACAATCAGCTGCAGACATGGGCAATGCAAAAGTCATGTACGAAAACATCAAAAAGGCAACGGGCCCCTTGACGTCAAAAGCTGCTCCCCTAAAGTCCAAAAATGGAGAAATTATTCAAGACCAGGCAGCACAGCTAAAACGGTGGGTTGAGCATTATCTGGAATTGTATTCAACAGTTACCACAGTCTCCAGCACCGCTCTAGATGACATCCCAGATATGCCACTCATGGAAGAACTTGATGTCGTGCCCACACAGGAAGAGCTGAGCAAAGCAATTGACAGTCTAGCTTGTGGAAAAGCGCCTGGGAATGATGGAATACCACCAGAGGTTCTAAAGAGTGGCAAGACAGCTTTACTCCAACCATTGCACGAGATTCTGTCCCTCTGCTGGGAACAGGGCTACATCCCCCAAGACCTAAAGGATGCAAATATAGTGACACTATATAAAAACAAAGGTGATAGGAGTGATTGCAATAATTATCGCGGCATTTCACTCCTTAGTATTGTAGGAAAGACCTTTGCCCGCGTTATACTAAAACGTTTACAAAGCCTAGCATCCCGCGTCTATCCAGAATCTCAGTGTGGTTTCCGGTCCGGTCGGTCTACCATAGACATGGTGTTCTCCATACGACAGCTCCAGGAAAAATGCAGAGAGCAGCAGATGCCACTATACATTGCATTTGTGGACCTTACAAAAGCCTTCGACTTAGTCAGTCGCAACGGGCTATTCCAAATACTGGCAAAAATTGGATGTCCCCCTCACCTACTTGCCATCATCAGACAGTTCCATGAAAATATGCTTGGCACAGTACAGTTCGATGGAGCTAAGTCAGAGGCCTTCCCTGTCAGCAGCGGAGTTAAACAAGGTTGTGTACTCGCACCAACACTCTTCGCAATATTCTTCTCTGTACTTCTTCGATACGCATTCAAGGATAGCAGTGAGGGAATCTGGTTACATACCAGAGCTGATGGAGGACTTTTCAACACTGCCCGCCTCCGAGCCAAGACCAAAACGACGGATGTCCTAATTCGAGAGCTACTATTTGCGGATGATGCGGCACTAACAGCACATACAGAATCTGGTTTGCAACAACTCGTGTCAAGCTTCTCCGATGCCTGCAAAGAATTTGGTCTGCAAATCAGCTTGAAAAAGACAAACATCATGGCCCAAGACACTCGACCTCCTCCTACCATAAATATCGATAATGAAAACTTGGAGGTTGTGGACAGCTTCACCTACTTGGGATCCAAGGTCTCCAATACACTGTCCATTGAAGAAGAAATAAACAGCAGAATTGGCAAGGCAGCCGCAACAATGGCTAAACTAAATAAGCGGGTCTGGCAAAACACCAAGCTAACGGAGAAAACCAAACTGTGCGTCTATCGAGCCTGTGTCATCAGTACACTACTATATGGGAGCGAGACATGGACCACTTATACATCACAAGAGCGTAAGCTTAACAGCTTCCATTTGAGATGCTTGCGCCGCATCCTTGGTATTAAATGGCAAGAAAAAGTGCCTAATAGTGAGGTACTAACGCGTGCCAATACCCAAAGCATGTTCTCAATTCTTAGTGAAAGACGCCTGAGGTGGCTAGGACATGTCAAAAGAATGAGCCCCGGCCGCATCCCGAAGGACCTCCTATATGGTGAACTTGCTTCAGGAAAGAGGAAAACAGGTCGCCCACGCTTGCGATTTAAAGATGTCTGTCAAAGGGACATGAAAGCAGCCAAAATACATACAAGTGACTGGGAGTGTAAGGCAGAAGACCGATCTACGTGGCGCACAGTTGTCAAAGAGGGCGTCATAGTAGCCGAGGAGCGAAGAATGGAGGAGGCTGCAGACAGAAGAGCTAGGAGAAAGGCCAAAACATTTGGAAGCACAGAACTCGTGTGTAAAAACTGTGGCAAAGACTGTCACTCAAGGATAGGACTGCACAGTCACTCGAGGAAATGCAACCCAACCCAACGGTGATGTACCATCGTCTCGCGAGACGGAAGGATGCCGGATATCTGTGACGGTATCAATGACAGTATCTATGACGGTATCAATGACGGTATCTGTGACGGTATCAATGACGGTATCTGTGACGGTATCAATGATGGTATCAATGACGGTATCTATGACGGTATCAATGACGGTATCAATGACGGTAACTCAACAATCATCAGCGACATAAATAGTAGCTTGTTCACCCCATCAGACTCTGAATATTGGATCATTTAATTTTACATTGAGTTTTTTTCCGTTTTGGATAACGTGTTGCTATATCCAGTGAGTATGTTCACCCAAAGACTGTGTATTGCTATATCCTGTCATCGTGTATTATTCGATGCGTTGATTGCGATTGTGACATAAGGACACGCAGGATTTCGATTTTTAAAAAAGTCTTATTTATAAAAAAATTTGTAGCACTCTAACTTCGAGGTACTTAGGGGACCAAAAAATTGATCCGAAATTGAAAGATTCAAAAGTTGTTCCTCATTCCATTCTGATGATTATTCTAGATTCTAGAACATCAGAAGGCATTTCCATCGCACCACATTTTGGCGATACTTGCAGATTCACGTCATGGTAAATACTGAATATTCGAGAGTAAATTTATTTATACCGAAAAGCTACAGAATTGCGCGTGTTCGGACCACCGTACTTTTTAGCTGGTCTGAAAATAATTTATCCTCATACAGCTTCAATAATTTCGTATTTACTTATTGTAAAAAAAAATAAATTAGAAAGTGGGCGAAGTGTGAAAGTTTAGCATGTTCTGAGCAGTTGTTTCTCTTTATTAGGCCACATGTGTGAACTACAGTTATAGACGTGGCCAAAATGCGTGCACAAGAATGACAACAGCGGATACAACAATGACACTCCCGGCACATAATTGGATTACCTTGCATTTGTTCTGTCACAGCCATCCAAGATTATCTCATCAGACTCAGGGGCGGCGAGATCTTTCTTATGTCGACGCCGTCCTTTTGAGATTTCTTGGAGACGCCTGGATGAGAAAATATGCTAATAAATAGCACGTCTGGCAAGTAATAAAATCAAATGAGCATGCCCACATTATTAACTAAGAGAAAGAAACAGCACAAATACGGACGCTGCGTGAGTTGCCATTTTTTCCCCCTTAGCTCGGCCCGAGTTCTCAGGATCGATCGAGTTTTCCCATCAAGTAAATTGTCATCTCGTACCAATTTGGGGGAAGTGTGTCGGCACTCGGGTTGGCCATTTGGAGGAACTTTGTCGGCACTCGGGTTGGCCATTTGGAGGAAGTGTGTCGGCACTCGGGTTGGCCAGTTGGAGGAACTTTGTCGGCATTTGGAGGAAGTGTGTCGGCACTCGGGTTGGCCAGTTGGAGGAACTTTGTCGGCACTCGGGTTGGCCATTTGGAGGAAACGTGTCGACATTCGGGTTGGCCAGTTGGAGGAACTGTGTCGGCACTCGGGTTGGCCATTTGGAGGAAGTGTGTCGGCACTCGGGTTGGCTATTTGGAGGAACTTTGTTGGCGCTCGGGTTGGCTATTTGGAGGAACAGTGTCGGCACTCGTGTTGGCCAATTGGAAAAAACTGTGTCGGCACTCTGGTTGGTCAAAAGGAAGGGATGTGTCGGCAGATTAGAGATTATTCGCAAAACGGAACGATGCAAGAGTGGTGCGCCCCTGATCAGACTAAAGGCTAATTAATACAAGGGCGAAAATGCTGAGCCTATATATTATTAAATATGGCCGACCCCAGCGCAACAAGAGGACAATCAAAGAAGTTAAAACAAATGTTTATATGGACAAATGGTGGCATCCAGGGCATCACAACTAAGGGTTACAACCATGGGCACCACGGTTCTCGTATCACAGATCTAAATACTTAGGTAGCAAATAATTATCGCCCAGTCAACGAATGTGGTGCTGCGCGGTGCGAGGTGCGTCTTGAACGTTTTTGGTGTCATGATGCGTTTGAGATAAAGTGACGTGAATGTAGAATCTATGTCTCTTTGAAAGTGGTGTCTAGATTCTACATACCGTCTTTGAGTACCATCCATCGGTTTAGTTTTTTGTGTCTGAGTATTGTTGAGGTTGTTGTTTGGGTTTGAAATATTGTCAAACCAGATGATGGAAAGCTAAGGGTTGGATCTCAAGTGGTTATTTTTTTTTTCAGTTTCACTTTGTTACATTACGAAGAATCACCTTCAAACTTAGAGGGACGATTGGTGGTTGAAATATTCCCAGTTGAAAAAATGTTAAAACTCTTCTGTCTGTCATCTCAAATTAACACTTTTAGAACTTTTCTGTTTGTCATCTCAAATTAACACTTTTAGAACTCTTCTGTTTGTCATCTCAAATTAACACTTTTAGAACTCTTCTGTCTGTCATCTCAAATTAACAATTTTAGAAACCTTCTGTCTGTCATCTCAAATTAACACTTTTAGAAACTTTCTGTTTGTCATCAGAGATTAACACGTCAAGGTTCCGTCATTAGTTGAAAGATGTGATTTAACTCCTTACATTGACTGACAAGAAAGATGTGATTTAACCCCTTACATTGACTGACATGAAAGATGTGATTTAACCCCTTACATTGACTGACCTGAAAGATGTGATTTAACTCCTTACATTGACTGACATGAAAGATGTGATTTAACCCCTTATATTGACTGACATGAAAGATGTGATTTAACTCCTTATATTGACTGACATGAAAGATGTGATTTAACTCCTTACATTGACTGCCATAGTCGGAGTTTATTTATTCTTTTATTTTATGCCTTACTTTGTACGTATGCAAGCGGAGCTGGTTGTTACAAAGTTGTCAAATATTCGTTTTCTTTTCTGACTATTTATTTCAGTTCATATACGACGATGTCTAAACCTACTTAGTGAAATAATAACATTTGATATTGTAGCACCCAGTCCGGTGAACTTGTCATGTAATGTTTGTGTTACAATGTTAACATGTGATGTTGTGTTACAATGTTAACATGTAATGTTGTGTTACAATGTTAACATGTAATGTTGTGTTACAATGTTAACATGTGATGTTGTGTTACAATGTTAACATGTAATGTTTGTGTTACAATGTTAACATGTAATGTTTGTGTTACAATGTTAACATGTAATGTTGTGTTACAATGTTAACATGTAATGTTTGTGTTACAATGTTAACATGTAATGTTTGTGTTACAATGTTAACATGTAATATCCGTGTTACAATGTTAACATGTAATGTTTGTGTTACAATGTTAACATGTAATGTTGTGTTACAATGTTAACATGTGATGTTGTGTTACAATGTTAACATGTAATGTTGTGTTACAATGTTAACATGTAATGTCTGTGTTACAATGTTAACATGTGATGTTGTGTTACAATGTTAACATGTAATGTTTGTGTTACAATGTTAACATGTAATGTTTGTGTTACAATGCTAACATGTAATATTTGTGTTACAATGCTAACATGTAATATCCGTGTTACAATGTTAACATGTAATGTTTGTGTTACAATGTTAACATGTAATGTTGTGTTACAATGTTAACATGTAATGTCTGTGTTACAATGTTAACATGTAATGTCTGTGTTACAATGTTAACATGTAATGTTTGTGTTACAATGCTAACATGTTATGTTTGTGTTACAATGTTAACATGTAATGTTGTGTTACAATGTTAACATGTAATGTCTGTGTTACAATGTTAACATGTAATGTCTGTGTTACAATGTTAACATGTAATATTTGTGTTACAATGTTAACATGTAATGTTGTGTTACAATGTTAACATGTAATCTTATCTTTGTGTTACAATGTTAACATGGAATGTCTGTGTTACAATGTTAACATGTAATGTCTGTGTTACAATGTTAACATGTAATGTTTGTGTTACAATGTTAACATGTAATCTTTGTGTTACAATGTTAACATTTAATATCTGTGTTACAATGTTAACATGTAATGTTTGTGTTACAATGTTAACATGTAATGTTGTGTTACAATGTTAACATGTAATGTTTGTGTTATAATGTTAACATGTAATGTCTGTGTTACAATGTTAACATGTAATGTTTGTGTTACAATGTTAACATGTAATGTTGTGTTACAATGTTAACATGTAATGTCTGTGTTACAATGTTAACATGTAATGTCTGTGTTACAATGTTAACGTGTAATGTCTGTGTTATAATGTTAACATGTGATGTTTGTGTTAAAATTGTATCGCATTAGGTCGATGACACGATAAAAACGCATGCAGAAAATATTAAATTAATTTCGCCCTCTGCCAACACTCGCGGTTCTGGATTTATGATACGTGCCACGAGGCAAAAAGCCCGAATGAAAATGTTGATGTCAAGGCCTTTTCCTGTGGTGCTGGACACGGGCCCCAGATACATCAATCAATTATGGTAGATTGTTGGCTGTAAGACACCACTGCCGCCCAGGAGTGGAAGACACGGAAGGAAAAAGTTAAATCTCTGGCAGAATGAATCACATGGAGGAGAATAGACCGGAAACAGAGAATTTCTCTCTTGGCATTCTGGGGTTGAAGGTCACGTGGTCAGAGAATATGGCGGTTGGGGTGGGGGAGTGTGTGGGTAGGGGGAGGTGAACCATTCTAAATTAATCTTTGATGAAACATGTTCATAGCGCGATTGTTGTTTGTGGTTGTCGTTTGTGGTTGTTGCTTGTGGTTGTTGTCGTTTGTGATTGTTGCTTGTGGTTGTTGTCGTTTGTGATTTTTGCTTGTGGTTGTTGTCGTTTGTGATTGTTGTTTGTGGTTGTTGTCGTTTGTGATTGTTGCTTGTGGTTGTTGTCGTTTGTGGTTGTTGCTTGTGGTTGTTGTCGTTTGTGATTGTTGTTTGTGGTTGTTGTCGTTTGTGATTGTTGCTTATGGTTGTTGTCGTTTGTGATTGTTGCTTGTGGTTGTTGTCGTTTGTAATTGTTGCTTCTGGTTGTTGTCGTTTGTGATTGTTGCTTGTGGTTGTTGTCGTTTGTGATTGTTGCTTGTGGTTGTTGTCGTTTGTGATTGTTGCTTGTGGTTGTTGTCATTTGTGATTGTTGCTTGTGGTTGTTGTCGTTTGTGATTGTTGCTTGTGGTTGTTGTCGTTTGTGATTGTTGCTTGTGGTTGTTGTCGTTTGTGATTGTTGCTTGTGGTTGTTGTCGTTTGTGATTGTTGCTTGTGGTTTTTGTCGTTTGTGATTGTTGCTTGTGGTTGTTGTCGTTTGTGATTGTTGCTTGTGGTTGTTGTCGTTTGTGATTGTTGCTTGTGGTTGTTGTCGTTTGTGATTGTTGCTTGCGGTTGTTGTCGTTTGTGATTGTTGCTTGTGGTTGTTGTCGTTTGTGATTGTTGTTTGTGATTGTTATTTTCTGGTTGTTGTTGTTGTTTGTCGTTTTTGTTGTTTGTGGTTGTTTTTTGTGGTTGTTTTTTTGTCTTTTTTGTTGTTTGGGATTGTTTTATTTGTCATTGTTTTTGTTTGTGGTTGTTGTTTGTGGTTGTTGATTGTGGTTGTTGTTTGTGGTTGTTGATTGTGGTTGTTGTTTGTGGTTGTTGTTTGTGGTTTTTGTTTGTGGTTGTTGTTTGTGGTTGTTGTTTCAATAGGGTGCATGTGTAATAGTGTTTCTGTATTGTGATCTCATGTGTGTGAGCTATGAGCTATAGGCACAGATTTGGAAGGGGCAGTGTTTTATTGAAAGAGCCCGAGGGCAAAACATTGACGTTGAACTATATTTCTGTTTACTTTTAGCAATATTTAGCCTACCAAACTGCTGTAATTGCCACCCACCTCCCACCTTTTATCAACTGACTTCGAACAACAAATTAAACAATCATTCAATATCCAACCAATCCAAAAGATGCCCCTCTGCTCCCCAAAGTTACGCCCCTGGACCAGTGAACCAATTCGTTCACTTGTCGTCCGTCCGAGGACATCCGTTATTCAGCGGTTTCTTTGACCACTTCGCATTCGTCAGATCACTTTGCTCCATCACCCTGGATGTCGCAGCCACTGACAGAACCCATAAAGAACCTGGCAAATTTATTCCAATAGGAAAAAAAAACGTTCAAAGGCGATGGAATAGAGAAAACTGCGAGAAAAGAGAGAGAAAAAAACAAAAGTTAATGTCTTTGTTAGCAGGTCTGCCCCCCCCACCCCGGCGGCTCTGTGGGGTGGGGGATGTGGTGCACGGCTCCAATAATGCTGCATTCATCTACTGAAGCCTACAAAATCACGCCACGTAGCAAGTCAATAAAAAAAAAGATTTTAAAAAAGAAGAAAACGACTTTTAATTAAACTGAATCGATTGGGGAGTGGGGGAGCACTAAGATTAGAAATCTCGCGAGTAAATCTCATTTTCTTCTGGACAATTTTCACCCCACACCCCTCACCCCCTCTCCGGCACCCCAGTCTGATTAAATCACTTGTTTTTTTTTTTATTATCTATATCTTTCTTTCCTTTTTAACCCCGCATTCGCCCCTCCCCCACCCCCGTGTATAATGACAAAGCCCAAGTCTGATAATAATAATATACACGTTAATATCAAGGCCGTGGTGTCATGGAATCATGGTGTCATGGTGTCATCGAATCATGGAGTCATGGTGTCATCGAATCATAATGTCATGGAATCATGGTGTCATGGTCAGTTCAGTAAATCTTGCTCTGGGGCTAATCTTATCTGAATGATATCAACTCCATCTTTAGATGTTTTAAGGACAGAGCTTATCTCAGCGTGCTCAAATCTAACGACTATAGCACAACCTAGAACTTTAAAAATAATAAAATCCCAACGATAAAGACAGCGTAGGACAGTGATGGCGACCTATGGCACGCGTGTCGAAGTCGGCACGCAGAGCCTCATCAGTCGACACGCCAATAAAATATTACTTCCTTAATAAAAACCAACCCAGCCAAATCCTCATTTTCTAGTTCCATTGGAGTGTTGACACTTTGCCATAAATGAGAGGTTGTTGGTTAAATTTGGGCACACGGTCCCAAAAAGGTAGCCACCACTAGCGTAGGTGAATTGTTGTTGTTGTGGGGTTTTTTTTAAACAAAAGAATATCGATGAGTTTTATCAAAAGTTTTATGACGAATAATGAAGCGATTCCTAACGATGTAAAATTTCAAATCTTACGATTCTTCAGTCGATATCAATAACTTGAGTGTTGGTGTTAGTTTTGAACTTGGCTTGTGGGCGCGTCGATGGCTCAATAGAATGAATACAGCATACAATGTTAATATGTGAATACAACATACAATGTTCTTATAAGAATACAGCATACAATGTTTATATGTGAATACAGCATACAATGTTATGATGTGAATACAGCATACAATGTTATGATGTGAATACAGCATACAATGTTAATATGTGAATACAACATACAATGTTCTTATGTGAATACAGCATACAATGTTTATATGTGAATACAGCATACCAATGTTATGATGTGAATACAGCATACCAATGTTATGATGTGAATACAGCATACAATGTTAATATGTGAATACAGCATACAATGTTGTTATGTGAATACATCATACATTGTTCTTATGCACCAACTGAATGGTCATCTCCTGACGCAAATTTGTCGCCTAATATATCACACATATACTAAATTACTTACACATATTACAATCGGAAACATGACACCATACTTCAATGCACATCACAATATGTGCATCACAACACACTTAACGTGTGCAGCCTTAATTTACCTCCCTTTGGTCAAGACAGAGATTGCGATACAAGGCTACGAAGAGTGTGGCCGGAATTAGCCATCACCTCGCTCATCCAATCAAAACACACACAGCAATTCAATTTAACTTGGCTGTGACCTCGCCCTAACGGCCAATTATTCCAATAAAAACGCCGCTCTGCGTGTGGGAAACAAATTCCTCGCTCTAAGCTCGGGCTGTGGGTCAGCTAGTCAGTCAGCCTCGAGGTGTTAATGGTCGGTCGATGGTTCTTAAACCTTCAAGTTCCTGGTGGTGCCTACTGATATGAAACCTTCATGTTACTGGTGGTGCCTACTAATATTAAAGCTTCAGGTGGTGCCTACTAATGGTCTGTCGATGGTTCTTAATCCTTCAGGTTCCTGGTGGTGCCTACTAATATTAAAGCTTCAGGTGGTGCCTACTAATATTAAAGCTTCAGGTGGTGCCTACTAATGGTCTGTCGATGGTTCTTAAACATTCAGGTTCCTGGTGGTTCCTAGTAATTTCATCCTTGAGCCAAGAAATAGCCGAGGTTTTTAAACACGTGACAAAATTTTTGTGCGGCTCATCATTGTTTTATCAAAATAATTAATTCAACTCGTGGAAATGACGATGTTTTCCTCTGACTGGGCACTGGGCACCGGCCATGCTTGACAAGAATAAAGGACTTGCTTTAATTTTTATCAAATGTTTTTCCCTGTGTCTACTCGAGTGACATGCGGTTTCCCACTCAGAAGATTTAGACATTATAGAAGACATTTGGACTCGTCGCTTTAATGGCAAACATTGAAATTTTTTGTTAGAACAGTTTCCAAGGAGTGCAGTACAGATGTCATAGTTCACTGTACTTGCAGTAGGTCTTATCTTATCTTATCTTATCTTATATGTTACAGACGCTCCTTCTGTACAGAAGATTATTGCGTCCTAAGTATTTCTATGGTTTGTGTTTAGTCCTGTATTCTTAATAGAGTTTTAAAAGATGATAAAGTGGAGGCTTTCCTGGTTTCTTCAGGCAACACATTCCACGCCCGAATACCGGACGGAAAGAAAGAAAACTTGTATGTGTTTGTTCTTGCATATGGAATAAGGAAGGTGTTTTTAACTTTATGCCTATTTGAGGGTTGTATTAGGTTATCTTTGTGTTGTATTTCTAAATTAGAATTAATTGCCTTATGTATAATTACTAATTTACTCTTGGTTCTTCTATCCTCTAGTGTTTCAAGGTTTAATGATTTAACTAACGGTGTTACTCTTGTCAGTTTTGAATATTCTCCAGTAATGAATCTGGCAGCTCTTTTTTGGATTTGTTCTAACTTATCAATATTTTCTTTGGTGGAACGGGATACCTTAAGCTTTCAAGAACGGGATACCTTAAGCTTTCAAGAACGAGATACCTTAAACTTTCAAGAACGAGATAGGCCTACCCTAGCTTTCAAGAACGGGATACATTAAGCTTTCAAGAACGAGATACCTTAAACTTTCAAGAACGAGATACCCTAGCCTTCAAGAACGAAATACCTTAAGCTTTCAAGAACGGGATACCTTAAGCTTTCAAGAACGGGATACCTTAAGCTTTCAAGAACGGGATACCTTAAGCTTTTAAGCTTTCAAGAACGGGATACCTTAAGCTTTCAAGAACGGGATACCTTAAGCTTTCAAGAACGGGATACCTTAAGCTTTCTAGAAAGGGATACTCTAGCTTTCAAGAACGGGATACTTTAGCCTTCAAGAAATGGATATCTTAAACTTTCAAGAACGGGATACCCTAGCTTTCAAGAACGGGATACATTAAGCTTTCAAGAACGAGATACCTTAAACTTACAAGAACGAGATACCCTAGCTTTCAAGAACGGGATACCCTAGCCTTCAAGCCATTGAATGAAGTTAGATACCTTTCCCGACATCTTTGTTTACAAGAATTTTATTTCAACATAAAATTACCGACAACGGAATAACAATTCAGTCATTAAGTGGTGCTTACAGAAACTAAAGACCTGCAGGTTGGAGCTGCACCGAGTGTCTTTGATGAAATTGTTGTGTTATACAAGCCACTAAAAATGTGACTCCCTAAAGAAATTAATCAATGTGAATTACTAAGCATAGTGTGCAGTTAACATTTAGTTAGACAGACAAGTTATATAGAGGTAACATTTAGTTAGACAGACACTGTCGAGATGGGGTGACCTCTACGTGGTTCGACAGACGAGTAAGGTCGTGGTGTACATTGCGACCTGAAACTGACAAACCCCAGGCTTGGATAGCCGAAGGCCGTTGTTAGGTGTTAGGTGCTAGTCATATATGATTACAGTCGCTGTACGGATCTTAGGCAAAGCATTTAGATGCAATGCCGATGATGAAAACCAAAAGTACCCGTTGAGGGTCGGGTTACTCCGAAGCGACCGTTTCGTCCCCCTCAAATAACTAGCAACGCTGTTGAGCGGTGCCGGTTTAGGGCCAGGAGCGCCAGCACGGAATAGCAAAAGGTACCGATAGGAAACGCTTTTGGTCGCCAGCTCTGAGGAAACCTTCCGGTGGGGGTTAAACCCTGGGTAGGTCAGTGATGATCCCACGCTTTGCGGCGATCTAAACTATAGAGACTTGTAAGCTTTGCCGTGGTGGCGCAAAAGTGATACTATGTTGATAGCGAGTCACAGGAGGAAATTCCACACCTCCCTCGGGAGGCAAACTTTAGTGGGAGGCGTTTTCGACCTAGTGTCCTGGACGCCCAGGCGGCCGCTTGTAGCAGCGACCGCTCCGGGGGGGGGGCTTCTCAGTCTTTACGTCCCTTAGGGGGCCAGAAGGCTGAGGGGGTTTTCCGGGAAGCCCCATGAAGAGCGCAGGCTCGGGACTGCTGATTTTCTTCCACATGTAGGATTTTCAGTTAGACAGACACGTTATATAGAGGTAACATTTAGTTAGACAGACAAGTTAAATAGAGGTAACATTTAGTTAGACAGACACGTTATATAGAGGTAACATTTAGTTAGACAGACACGTTATATAGAGGTAGCATTTAGTTAGACAGACACGTTATATAGAGGTAACATTTAGTTAGACAGACACGTTATATAGAGGTAACATTTAGTTAGACAGACACGTTATATAGAGGTAACTTTTAGTTAGACAGACAAGTTATATAGAGGTAACATTTAGTTAGACAGACAAGTTATATAGAAGTAAACATTTAGTTAGACAGACAAGTTATATAGAGGTAAACATTTAGTTAGACAGACAAGTTATATAGAAGTAAACATTTAGTTAGACAGACAAGTTATATAGAAGTAAACATTTTGTAACACAAAAAAATGATTCACTGTTAAGAGTCAATTTTAATATTGTTATTATTTTTCTTTGTGATTAATGTTAATTACATGAAGAATATGGTGTTATTTATATTATTGAGAAAAGTCAGAGTCCTATAAGAATAAGAAGAATCGACTACAAATGAGAATAATCTGCTACTAATAAGAAGAATCGACTTCAATGGCTCGACTCCACCGATGAACATCGCCAGCCCAACACATTCCGAGTCTCACACGAGAGGGGGGGGGACCACTCTAATGGAGATTGTCACATTTCCAGATATTTCAGGACACTCTAGATTTCCTGATACCGTTTAGCTTGTCACACAGATGACAATTTAGCAGGGAACCTTGCGTGCTGGGCGAATTTCAGGTGGACCAATGGTTCGGGAAATGACTGTCGATTCACGGTAGTCGATGTCAGAAACTTGTAAACTTATTTCACGAGTCCAGCCAGACTCGGGTGGCGAGAAAATATGAACTTGAAACTGTTGAACAAATCGCTTGGTGTTGTATTATTTGTATGAACGTTGACAATGTCAGCGGAATTATTCTTACACACCACACTTTTGAGATCTTATTGGCTTAACACGTTCCACCAACACCATTCAACATCGCGTGACACAATTGGTTTAACACGTTCCACTAACACCATCAACATCGCGTGACACCATTGGTTTATCACGTTCCACCAACACCATTCAACATCGCGTGACACAATTGGTTTAACACGTTCCACTAACACCATCAACATCGCGTGACACCATTGGTTTAACACGTTCCACTAACACCATCAACATCGCGTGACACCATTGGTTTAACACGTTCCACTAACACCATTCAACATCGTGTGACACCATTGGTTCAACACGTTCCACTAACACCATTCAGCATCGCGTGACACCATTGGTTTAACACGTTCCACTAAAACCATCAACATTGTTTCAATTAAAACCAGACCGCTCTATGTATCTTCTCAGTCAGCTTTTCTTACACTTACAACAATCTGTTCTAGTTCTAGTGACACACTTTTCTTACAACAGCATGTTCTTACATGTCTATTCTTACAGCATCCTCTTCTTACAACAGCCTGTTCTTACATCATCCTGTTCTTACACCATCTTGTTCTTACAACAACCTGTTCTTACAACAACCTGTTCTTACAACAGCCTGTTCTTACAGCATCTTGTTCTTACAACAACATGTTCTTACAACAACCTGTTCTTACAACAGCCTGTTCTTACAGCATCTTGTTCTTACAGCATCTTGTTCTTACAGCATCTTGTTCTTACAACAACATGTTCTTACAACAGCCTGTTCTTACAGCAACCTGTTCTTACAACAGCCTGTTCTTACAGCATCTTGTTCTTACAGCATCTTGTTCTTACAAAAACCTGTTCTTACAACAACCTGTTCTTACAACAGCCTGTTCTTACAGCATATTGTTCTTACAGCATCTTGTTCTTACAACAACCTGTTCTTACAAGTCTATTCTTACAGCATCTTATTCTTACAACAGCCTGCTCTTACAACAGCCTGCTCTTACAACAGCCTGTTTTTACAACAGAAGCCATCTCTAATGACACCATGTTTTCATGGCAGCCTGTTGTTCAACTCAAGTAACAGCACATCACAGTTGTGCTCCACTTAGATATGTCAGGAAAGTGAATTGGTTCAGTTGTGCTCCACTTAGATATGTCAAGAAAGTGAATTGGTTCAGTTGTGCTCCACTTAGATATGTCAGGAAAGTGAATTGGTCCAGTTGTGTCCCATTTACTTATTTCATTGACTGTGATTCACGGGCTGGGTGGGGGGGGGGGAAATGGGGTGTGTGGCCTTAACTGAGATCGAAAACAACTTTTTCATTAGACCTCCACCTCCCCCACCCCCGCTTTGCGCCCACAACCCTACAGCCACCCGAGGAAACAACTGGCACTCATAGAATAACAATCCCTACGGGTGGCAACTGTTTTTCCTTGTGTATCAAAACATTCAATCATCGTCGCCGCCCACACCCCACTCTGCCCCTATCTTGACACACACAATCACCTGTAGAGAGCATAGACATCTCCTTTGTTTGAAAGCGTTTTTTAAAATTAAAATAAATATTTTTATGTTGTATTATTAACGCAGGTATTTATATTTCTCAAAGTAGGTGGGGTTGTCTTTTTATGTAAGGTGGGGGAGGGGGGTGTTGATTGACTATAATGATATCACTTTCAATTGTCCATTCATTAAGATTCCTACAGTTAGTTAGTTAGTTGTCTGATTCCGTTGCCTTCCTAGCCAGCCCATGTGAAGGGTTTTGTAAGATGTATTCAAGTCACCTGAGATCGTACAGGATAGTTACATAGCCAGGGTCCCTAGACCTGGAGTAAGAGACTAGACTAGACTAGATTCGTATTTTGTGTCACTCATGTTCAGAACTATCTGTCCTTATGCTAGACACTTGTCTGTAGCCACAATGGTGTCTGCTGGGGTTTTCGGAGAGTTCCATAGTGTTAAAGTTTCAACTGCTGAAACATGTTTCCAAATACACGAAGTGCCATGGGTATACTGCCATGTCCGGCACAGCTTTTTGAGTAGATAGATGTCAATGAGCAGGGTATGTCATACTAAAAGAGTATGTCATACTAAAACAGTATGTCACACTAACAGAGTACGTCATACTAACAGGGTAAGTAACGTTTCGGCAAAGAGCCCTTTTCAACGAACATACAATACACAAATAAAACGAAAATAAAAATAAATAATAAAATGAAGAAACTTAGCTGCGGTGAAATCCAAAGTATCCAAGAAGACTTTCTTGGATACTTTGGATTTCACCGCAGCTAAGTTTCTTCATTTTATTTTTTATTTTTATTTTCGTTTTATTTGTGTATTGTATGTTTGTTGAAAAAGGCTCTTTGCCGAAACATTCGCTGTTTTGTTACGTCCGGTCAGGCTAACCCTTACCTTGTTTACGTCTTTTCCATTTAATTTTTTATAAGCCTGATTGCAGTCCTACCCCTCATTTTGTTTACTAAGTCATACTAACAGGGTATGTCATACTAACAGGGTTTGTCATACTAAAACGGTATGTCATACTAACCCGGTATGTCATACTAACAGGGTATGTAAGATCCTGACAAAACGTCACAGCCTCTTACATACCCTGTTTCCATGACATCTGTCTACTTATCTATAAGTCTCACCCATATTTTGACAGCTCTTTCAGGCAACAATACCGTCACCAGAGAACTCAGCCCTGCATCATTGCTGTGCAGCAAATTTTCCAGCCCCTACTCCCCCCCCCATGGGCGCCCCACGGGGGTGCACATACACGTTCAAGGGGATGGTAATCGCTGCCCTCGCCGGCCTAAGAATGATTTATTTCTCCTAATTGTCTGATTAGCTCCCCTTTCTTAGATAAACACGGCCATGAAATGGGAAAAGAAGGGGAGACAACGCCGTTTTTCAGTCATCTCACTGGCTTCTCCCCCGTTTATTTCTCCTCCGTTGTTACAAGAGTTCCATCAAAGTCTCTCTGATGCTGATAACCAAAGCTCCGTTCTCATAGCTCTCATGTTTTTGTTGTTCTTATTTCTCTTTTGGCTTGGGAGATGTTTTGGTCGAGTTAGAACTAGGATTAAGGATATTTATCTTACTTGTAACCCTGACCTTTCTCTTGGGATGTAGGATATCTATCTTACTTGTAACTCTGACCTTTCTCTTGAGATGTAGGATATCTATCTTACTTGTAACTCTGACCTTTCTCTTGAGATGTAGGATATCTATCTTACTTTTAACTCAGACCTTTTTTCTTGGGATGTAGAATATCTATCTTACTTGTAACTCAGACCTTTTTTCTTGGGATGTAGGATATCTATCTTACTTGTAACTCAGACCTTTCTCTTGGGATATAGGATATCTATCTTACTTGTAACTCAGACCTTTCTCTTGGGATATAGGATATATATCTTACTTGTAACTCAGACCTTTCCCTTGGGATATAAGATATCTATCTTACTTGTAACTCTGACCTTTCTCTTGAGATGTAGGATATCTATCTTACTTGTAACTCAGACCTTTCTCTTGGGATGTAGGATATCTATCTTACTTGTAACTCAGACCTTTCTCTTGGGATATAGGATATCTGTATTACCTTTATCCCAGAGCTTTCTCTTGGGATGTAGGATATCTATCTTACTTGTAACTCAGACCTTTCACTTGGGATGTAGGATATCTATCTTATTTGTAACCCTGACGTTTCTCTTGAGATTTAGGATATCTATCTTACTTGTAACCCTGACGTTTCTCTTGAGATTTAGGATATCTATCTTACTTGTAACCCCAGTGGCGTAGCTAGGGCGGGTGGAGGGGTTGGTCCGCCCCGGGCGGCACTCATTGAAAGGGCGGCATTTGTGGGCATTTGAAAAATAAACCCAGTCATTTCCAAAAACCGCCCCTTTTCTTTTGAAGGGAAAAAGCCATAGTGCAACAAAAAGAATCTCAATTTTGAGTTTAAATTAACGGATTCGAGGACATTTGTTTGATTAGATAATGGTTGTTATAACTAACGCAGAACAGTTTTAAAAATTTTAAATCGCTCAAAAAAGGTAACTATTTGTTTGCAAAATTAAGCTGTGTACGTCACAGATGGTGCTTTTATAAGAAAACTGCACAAAAAAAACAACAACACATCACCACTGTTTAGAATATATGTAGTATTAATATCGCACAACAGTTTTAGCGTGGAATTTTGACATTCGCAGAATGATGCGCTAACAAGTACCTACATGACATAGCAGTTCAAATAGTGTGTTTAAATTGCAAGTAGTAAATTATATTACTGTTTCGGGTTTTATAAAATTATTGTAAGGTAACTTATTAAAAATTAAATTAACTTTGTTTTTATTGCATTAAAGTAACAGATATAAGTTGGATTTTTCATTAATATACGGTTATTCATTAAAAATGAACGATTATTCATTTCTCCGTTAATAAACACTACAATAGTATAAATAATTCCGAAAAAGACATATTTAAAAAATTGAAGCGTCTTGGAAAATTGTCATCTGAAGTAACAAGTAGAACGAGATCAGATGCTTGAATTTTACTCAGTTCATGGCATCATTTACTTTTCTATGATATCTCAATTTATGGGAACCCGTCTTTTTTAAATTAATGCAAACTATGCAAACTCATTTGATAAAACAAAGATATGTGCTAATA
>MUZC01000860.1:85115-126931 GCA_002072015.1 Radix auricularia
GGGAGGATTTGCGGGGTGGATTGTTCGGGAGCCATTTTTTACTTTGATTCAAGGTGTGGAAGGGGGTGTTATCGCTTTGGGTATCAGACATTTTTCTTGAAAAGAGGCAGATAATATAAATGTTCCTATAGCAACATGAGCCACACTAACGTCTCTTTGAATGTGTTGCAACAAAAGTGTATTAACGAATAGAGTTTTTTGAAATCCACATTTAAAATAGAATTTACCATGAAAATTTCCTATTTCCAGATGTTTCGTGTTGAGCCACCACATTCTAAACATTTTTAAAGTGATTTATAATCTTCGGGCACATCTACCGGATTTTATTTTCACACAACATTTCTGAGTTTGCCCCCCAGCCCATCCCCCAATCCTTTATTGACATTT
The DNA here is from genome assembly GCA_002072015.1 of Radix auricularia. NCBI lineage: Eukaryota > Metazoa > Mollusca > Gastropoda > Lymnaeidae > Radix > Radix auricularia. The sequence goes on from MUZC01000860.1 coordinate 85,503, forward strand.
TCATGTCGCTTACTCCTAAATGCAGCACTTCTATTGCTCTGTCAATAATTCAAACGTTTCTACTACCAACAAGGACTCAAATCAAAGTGATACATTACCAACGTAATTAATTGAACGCACAAAATTTTTGGTTTGGGAATAGCATGTAGTGAGCCCATTAAAACACCACAATAGAAACAGCCATCTATAACTTAGTTTAGGCGTCTGTCTCTGTGTCTGTCACTGGAGGCTATTGACAAGGCAGTTTTCAATCTTTCACTGCGAGCTTCTATTCCTGATCAAAGAGACTCTACCACGACGGCGAACGTTGTTTCGTATCTTCGATGTGTGATTTAAAAACACAAATGATGACGTCGATCCGGAACGAATTAAATTTTCACAACTGTTCCGACAAATACTCTCTACGCTTTTACTTACCCGACTTGGTGTTTGCTAGTGCCCTGTGTTGTGTATGTCCAGATTTCAACTCTAGCACCGCTTGTGTGATGTCCTTATAGCTGGCAGCACTAACGTTTTATGTGAACTGTCCCTGGTGCCGCTGAAAGTAGAATTAAATATTTATATTTAAAAATTCTGGTTGCCATGACAACGAGACTATGAAATATCAACTGAACTCCGAAAGACTTTTTAAAAAAAAATTGCGGCATTATACTCTAAAGTAAACTCAGAGGTTAAATTGATCCATTTCGAAGCACTTTATTTAGTCAAGGCAAGCTTCAAGTTGTAACAAATATAAAATCTTGATTTAGCCAACTAGTGACAGCTACATACAGACACCTTAAACCATAGTTGAAACATTAGGTACACAGTACTTAAACCTCTATAAAATGGATTTAACCAGCTAGTTTGAACCAAAAAAAAAAAACGGGCTATATCAACTGACAAACGTTTTATCCAGCCGATGAAAAACTCTTAAGTTAGCCACTGTGAAAACGCACGATGAGGCCTCGACGACAACTTGGCGAACCTGGAAACGTTGATTTAGCTATATGAACCCCATTATTTAGCTACATGAACCCCATTATTTAACTACATGAACCCCATTATTTAACTACATGAACCCCATTATTTAACTACATGAACCCCATTATTTAACTACATGAACCCAATTATTTAACTACATGAACCCCATTATTTAGCTACATGAACACCATTATTTAGCCACATGAACCCCATTATTTAGCCACATGAACCCCATTATTTAGCCACATAAACCCCACTATTTAGCCACTACTTTACGTCTGGTTTAGCCAATGTATAGCACATTACTAAGATACGATAAAACCCTTGATTCGGCCAAAGTAAAAAATAATCTTTGATTTAACTGCTGTAAAACCATTAACTGTGCCCAGGATCAGCCCATAATTTGGCCGATTTGAAGCCCTTAATTTTACAAATGTCAACCGCACACTTGCCCTCCCCAAATACCACTTTAAGCACCCAGTCACTGGCCACTGGTCAGTCGTGATCACCGAAATCGCCCGTGTTATGGGCGATGATCGTCTCTAACTTCCTATCAGTTTCTCCTTTTTTGTTATCTTTTTTTTTTTTTTATCTTTTAATCACTACCGGCCGGCCAGACAGGGATCTAAACTAACGGGAATGACCAGCCAACGCCACTGGACGAAATAAACTCATATTTGGATGACCAGCCAGGGTTCACAGTTAATTTGACCACTGGTCAGCGCAGACCGGACATAGCCCGTGATTGAATGAGCCGGTAGGAGTTGTGTAGTGTAAAACATCAATCAGGATGTTGTAGCAGCCATTATTTTCAACAGTTGACGATTGTATTAAAAAGCTGACTTGCGAACTGTGCATACAATCAGGATGACGAAATAAATAAAGGTTTTTTTTTAAAATGGTTTTTAAATAACACGCTTTTATAAGTGGACTAAAAAGAAGAAAATAAATTAAAACCTATAAGTTCAAGTATTTTAAATTTAATTTGACTAAAAACTTGGGGCGGTTGATAATTGGGTTTCACATATGCAGTTCCCTCATCCTCTCACTTATAGATTCTTCTTTTGCCTTCTAAATTATAAGTCTTTAATCTTTATACCAAACTCCTATCTTTGCGTTGTATTTTTAAATTCGAATAGGATTCTGAAGAACTCGCCCTTCAAGTCAGAAGAGAGGTCTAAAGACTAATCAAGCAGCCCTAATTTTGCTCTAGGATCGGACCCCGCTCCTGTCCAAGATCTGCGTTATTGTTTTAGAATAAGGGACGCTGGTCACGTGATGTGAGAGCATGCAGCTCACGTGATCAGTTACCCAGAGTGTGTGATGAGTCAGCGAGTCTCAACAAATGAGACCAAACCAGTCTCAAGAATATTCAAGTAGATATTGTAATTGTTTACCTCTGTAAAACCACGTAGGGTAAAATATACACATTTTCATACACATTTTAACTTTACCCTGACTATTATTATTTTAAATTTTATCAACATCTAAATATGAAATAAAAAATATCTTATCTGTTACAGACGCTCCTTCTATACAAAAGATTACTGCGTCCTATTTATATTTATTAAGTCCCAAAACTCGAACAGTATTGTCTCCCACAGAAAATAACACTAACAAAAACATATAATCATGATAATTATAATAATAACAATAATTCAATTTTTTTCATAAATAAAATCAGTGACAATGTGTATTTTGATGTATTAATATCCTAACCCGACCCCCAATTTTTTATTTATTTATTTTTTTATTTGTTTTTGCTTAATAGACTATTGCCATCTTTTCAGAAAGTTTATTAACCCCTGACCTAGTCTCACCAGCTTCTGTAATCCTAATTTTTAAAAAAATACACCCAGTGTTTCTCCAATTGCTAATGTGTTGTCTATTATTTGACATTATCATCATTTTTTCCCGCACAAAACTCAAATAATTTTTTAACGAGTGGTTCATTGTGAGTGAACCAATTATCAAGACAATATATAACAAAAACTTGTATATAGAAATACTCTCTAAGTGTGTACAGTTAAAAAATGGCTAAACAATTATTTTTTTTAATTAATAAAATAATATTTAAAATTTTTAAAAAAAAAAAAAAGCATTGATTAAGAAATGTTCAATCTTTGTGCATACATTTCTGACCACACAAACCTTCTTTAGTGTATAATACACTGTATTTATCGTTAAGTCCAGATTTCCTAATCCTTCAAATTATTTACATTCAAATCTTAAATCATTTGAAAGAAAAGTCAATTTGTGTCAAAAGAGAGTGTTTCAATCTTGTCAAGCACAATGCATCAATGACTAACTTTAAATAGAACTTAGAAATACTCTCTAAGTGTGTACAGTTAAAACACTACATTCTACATATTTTGAAAAGTAGATCTGTGAGAGCCGTACACTATGGCGGATTAAGGGGGGGGGGGGCTGAACGGGCTAAAGCCACGGGCCCCCGACGGTTTAGGGGCCCCCAAACTTTTTATATTTTATAATAAAAGTGTACAAAAGTTTGCACGAACCCTTGAAAATATAATAAATTAATAAATACTATCTATACAACTTATCGCGTTCAGACATGATAGTATTGACAGTACCTAATAATCGAAAAACTTTAATTGATTCACTTCGCATGATATACAATATAGTTTATATTCTTAAAATTTCCCATTTTCGAGAAGTTCCGCTGGCCGAGTGGGCATAGTACATGCTTGGGGTGCTACCGGTGTCGGGTTCCATTCCCAGCACGGGCAAATATTTTTTTTCTTTTCACACTCAATTATAACTACCGCGAACACATCAAACAGTTATTTCTCCGTGTTCGTTTTTTTTTCATTATTAAAATTTAGTTACAGTCTTATATTAGCTGTTAACAATCATTTTATTTTAAGAATGCTGGCTGGATAGGGCCCCCGTTTGATTGCAGCCCGGGGCCCCGTGCAGTCTTAATCCGCCCCTGGCCGTACATTATGTATAAAACTAAAAATTCAAGTAAATGTGTGCATTTTGTGTAATTTCAATCCTAAAACTACAATAACTAAGTCTCTGAATTCTTCTTAATAACAATAACAACGTTTTGCTGCATTTTTTAATATGCATTTAATATCTACATCAAATAATTTTGTTTAAATAATTGTCTGAGAGCCAATAGAGCCACTTCTGGCTCGCGAGCCATGTTTTCCCGACCCCTGGTGGATCGTTGATGTTGGCCGATTGTAAGAGTGCGCTTAATTAGTTCTCGCTTTTCAATGGGTTTACGTTTCATTTCAACAGTTTTTTTTTTCCCTTGCTTATGATTGTCTTCTTATGTGTGTGGTTTTTTCCAAAGACATTTTAGCACAGGTTATTTCACTTTGCATATAAAAAAATACGAATACTGTCTGAATACCAAATTTTAAAAAAAAACGTTTGATCATAAGCGAAAACAATAAGCTAACAGACCGAGTACTAAACACGGAATATTACATCAGGGTGGAAGTGTCGGCTTACAAATGAATATCCAGGAAAAAGGGACTTACTCTTTCTGCGTCACTCGCTATGCAAATTTTTCGCTCGTTAAGGGCGCAACTTTTTCACCAAAAAAAATTCTCGTTTTGCCAATTACTTGTTATGAGAGGTGTTCGTACCTTGATGTTTGACTGTATGTATGTCTTGTAGAGTTGATGTGTATACCGAAAATCTTAATAAATTGTGTGAGGTCACCTTTATGATATGTTGTGATACATACAGAGGTGAAAAACAGAGGGGACATACAGAAGGGAACTATAAAGGAGACAAACAGAGGGGACAAACAGAGTGACCCCTGGTTCCATCATTTCATTGGTAAAAACAAATCATGACATCACTGCTCGAGGAAATGAAAGTTGAGATAGAGGGCAAAGGTCACTTAACATTTGTGAGTTTGTTCCTGTGTTTTGTAATCGTGGTAGGGTGGATGAGGGCGGAACTAGGTGTGAGGGTCGACGTTTGTTGGATTGTTATGCAAATATGTATGTAAATTAGTTTATCATTGCAGATGTATATATGGAATCAAAGAAAAAAGAAGTATTCTTGGTTGAATCGTAATGAACTACCGCTAATCAATGTTCTCTTTAGATGAATGGTGAATGGAATTGTCTTGTCTCTATCTAAGCTTTGATTTCATCTAATGGTAAGTAATATTATGTTAGGGGCCATCCATATAGTACGTCACGCTATATTTTACCGTTTATAACTCCCCCGTGTCACAAATCTTGGACCACCCCACCCCCTAATATACGTCACACTTTCCAACAAAATAATGTTTATTATTAACAAAATAATTAAATTTAACATAAAACAGCGTGACGTCACACATGGCCGGACCCCCCTCCCACTTGTCACAAACTGTCGCAATTTCGTATACCCCCTCCCCCCTCTGGATTGTGACGCACTTTATGGTGGGCCCTTATGGCATGAGATGTTATGTCATGTGATGGTATGTCATGTGCTGGTATGTCATATGATGGTATTTCATGTGCTGGTATGTCATGTGATGGTATGTTATGTGATGGTATGTCATGTAATGGTATGTTATGTGATGTTATGTCATGTGATGGTATTTCATGTGCTGGTATGTCATGTGTTCACATGTGTTGGTATGTAATGTTATTGAATGGCATGTCATGGTATGTCATGTTATGCCATATAATGATATTTCATGTCGTGGTATGTCATGTCATGGTATGTCATGTAATGCTATGTCATTTCGTCGACATTTGAAGCACTTACCAGTGTTCAAGAAAAATCCCAAGTATTTTCTGTCATCGCATCACGCACTCAATAAAAGTGATCTATTTTGTATGCTTCACATCCCCCAAAGCTGTACATGCACTTTGACGGTCCTCAAGATGTTCGATATTAATGTTTTTGAGACACGCCCCTGTTTGGGGGTGGGGGGCACATCTCATCTTGAAACTTTAATTATTATCAACCAAGGGGCGACTGTTATATCAGAATAACTAACTAAGAGCTGTAATTTATTCTTCAGAATAACACATTTTCATACAGCTGATGATATTTCCCCCTTGTCAAGTAGAGTTGTTGCTCCTGAAGTTGAGCTTTCTGCTCGCTGAATGATTGGACCAAACGTTGTCTCCCGTTGGCCCTGGGAGACAGACTTTGAGCCGTTTCAAGTTGGAAGGCTAAAAGCTTTCTTTCGCCTGGCAGAAAATGTGTGCGGCCGGGTGTAAAATGTATCGGGAGAAATCCATGGATTCTTGGAGGGGGGGGATGATATCTAACCGACCAGAGGTTATATTTTATCTCTTCTTTTTTCTTTCTTTCTTTGTTTTTATGTGAAATCAGGAAGACGAGTGTAGGGTCTCATCACCGCCACCCCCACCCCCCTGTTATGTCTCAACGAGGGCATTAATAACCCCGAGGGCATTTCGGGCAAGTGTCTGAGCAAGAGAAGCTTTGATTGGCCAGAGTGTAGGATGAACACAAATTATATCATTATTACCCCCCGCCCCCACCCCGCTTGTTTAACGCCCCACTCTCTGATCTTGGTTGTTTCAACAGTTTGACAAAATAAAAAAAAAACCATGTTCAAATTCCTAGTAATAAATAAACGCTAAAATAACCAGAGGCTTGTGTCGCAATCGATTAATGAACGATTACCCCAAGGACAGACATTTCAAGTGTTAAATATTACATCGTTGGCCATGTTACAGCGGTGGCCATGTTACCCAGGGGCTCGTTATTGAAAGTGGTTTAATTAACGGTGGCCCCAAGGACAGAGATTTGAAATGCGTTGGGTTCTAAAGGTAAAGGGAGGGAATTAATAAATGATATGAATTAGATCAAATGTAACTTATTTGTGTTTTCAGTCGACAGGCCAATAAAAACGGGCTTGGTTGTGTACGTTTGGAACATGCACATTTCAAATGACTTAAACACAATTGTACGTATTTAAAATATGACAATTTAAAAGTAAGAAGCTTTGTTAAGTATCAACTGAATTCATCAAGAAAGGTGCCAGAGCGGACTCAATGAACCATCACATCAAGAAAGGTGCCAAAAAAAGGACTCAATGAACCATCACATCAAGAAAGGTGCCAGAAAAAGGACTCAATGAACCATCACATCAAGAAAGGTGCCAGAAAAAGGACTCAATGAACCATCATATCAAGAAAGGTGCCAGAAAAAGGACTCAATGAACCATCACATCAAGAAAGGCGCCAGAAAGGACTCAATGAACCATCATATCAAGAAAGGTGCCAGAAAAAGGACTCAATGAACCATCACATCAAGAAAGGCGCCAGAGCGGACTCAATGAACCATCACATCAAGAAAGGCGCCAGAAAGGACTCAATGAACCATCACATCAAGAAAGGCGCCAGAAAGGACTCAATGAACCATCATATCAAGAAAGGTGCCAGAGCGGACTCAATGAACCATCACATCAAGAAAGGTGCCAGAGCGGACTCAATGAACCATCATATCAAGAAAGGTGCCAGAAAGGACTCAATGAACCATCACATCAAGAAAGGTGCCAGAGAACGGACTCAATGAACCATCACATCAAGAAAGGTGCCAGAAAGGACTCAATGAACCATCATATCAAAACCAAGACAAAGAAGTGAAGTGCAGCAAACTGTCGATATAAACAGGAGTTTATTTCTTCATTTAAATGGCACTAAATCTACTAAAGTGTTAATCTACTCCATTTTTGTTGTTCTTGTTGTTGTTTTGTTGTCGGTGGGCGCTGATATAAAGTTTAAAGAGGAATTGAGAAACTTTGTGTTACTTACGCTTACATCTAACTGCAAAAAAGTGTCGACTGAAAAAATTAAAACTAAATTTTGTGATGTAAAATTTCAACAGTGTTCAACAAAAAATAAAGCTGAAAATATTGTAAACTTTAAAATAACTTCAAACCGAATTGATTTTTTTTTGGATTTTTTTAAAAATAGGAAACTAGTTTCTTGGTGATAGTGTAGAGCTCATTTAATAATAAACTCATTCAAGCTTTTTTCTGGTGATGTAAAGTATATCACAGACTGGAAACATTATATTGTTTGCTTGGCTGGGCAAGCATTGTGGCTTGTATACTAATTGCAAGCAGGAGCGGCGTTTGAGGGTGGCAACTGGGGCGAATGCCCCAGGCCCCGCGCTTAGGTAGGCCCCGCGTTTCGGTCCTGAACATGTCTCGTCCTGGTTAATAGCCTATACATATAGAACCAAAGAGTGGATGGTAGAACGTATGCTGTAAACGATTGTAAAGAAACGAAAGAGGCACTCTTGTAATCCTTTTTGAAGGTCAAATTCCGTAGCATAGCTCTAGACGTCTTTGAAAGCATTACACCGTTAGCGGAAAATAGGTCAGATGTACCATTCAGCCAATCCAGACCATAGAAAATAATGAACTTGTAATAATTTAATAAAAAGGTGACACGCGGTATTAAAATTACACAATAATCAAGATATTTCATATTTTTAAATACCATAGCATACTGGTGCTTAGCGATCTTTACTAGTACTCTGGCCCCACGGGGTCATTGCTGGCACTAGTCCCCGCGCTTACCTAACGCCGCCACTGATTGCAAGTATTATTGGCCGTCCATAAAGTACGTCACGCTATTTTTGACCATTTTAAACTCACCCCTGTCACAAATCTCGGACCCCCCCCCCCTAAAGTACGCCACACTTTCGTACAAAAAAATATTTTTTATTAACAAAATAATTAAAATTTAGCACAAAAAAAACCGTGACGTCACACATGGCCGGACCTCTCCCCACCCCCTGTCACATTTTCTTACACCCCCCTCTCTGGAGCGTGACGTGCTTTATGGACGGCCCCTTAGATGACTTATGAAAGACCTTCAGTATCTGTAAAACATTTTCCAATGGTCGAAATCACGAGAAATCTTCAATTTTATTTCTTTGAGCTTTTATACAATGAATGTAGCGTTGTTGAAAATGGAGATACCATTGTAAACACCTTGTGTTTTTGTACTATAAATGTAGCGTTATTCTCATGAGAGTAACTACTGTCAATTAATATATATAATAGCCCAGTGGTGTGGGTTTGTAACGTAACGCTACAGAAGCGATGTACGACAGTCTACAGCAGTTAGTTTAGTTGAAACGCTGAGGAGCGATGTACGACAGTCTACAGCAGTTAGTTTAGTTGAAAAATCGTGTTTTGATGAGCGCTGTAAAAATATTTAATATGATGACGTCATTGTTTGGTGTGCATCGGTACGCAAAATACAACCCCTATTTTTATTATTAAATAAATACTTTGCGTACATTTCATAAAGTTTAATAATTCGTATTTATCAAAAAAGGACAAGTTAGTTGGTCTTTAAAAAAAAAGTTGGCGCCGTAGGCGCCCAAAAAACGGGGGCGCCGCAGGCGCCACGGCGACTGGCACAATCTAGTAACTATATAACTTTGTACTATGAACGTAACGTTGTTTCAAAGGGAGACATCATTTTAAAAAAACTCTGGTGATCTTGTACTACTGTATTAAACTAACGTTTGATGTAAAGGGAGAAATCATTGTAAAAACCTCGTTTCGTCCAATCAATGTAGTTTGTTGTTTTTTTTAACAAAATGTTAATTGACAAAATAAAAAACCGTTTGCTCCCTGATAAACTTGGCCGCCAAATGGTCGTAAAACAAGAGACCCTGTAACAAATTGAACACTTCAACCCATTGAATTCCCTCCCCTGAGATACGTTGAGACCAAGACTTCCAACTAGAGAAGCCCTGAGTGTAACAAGGTCAATTACATGTGTTTGGCTTGAGTAGATGGGACGTAAATGGACCAAGTTCCCCTAAAGAACCGTAATCAATGGCGAAACATTTTTTATTGGCTTGTTGAAATCTTTCGCTGTCTTTAGTTCACCGAAACCATAGAATTAATTACTAAGTTGTATTGTTTTTACCTGGAAAGAGTAACACAAAAAAAAAAAAAAAAAAACTGTACTATATTACGAGGTAGCAACAAGGGGTATGTTTACTATACCATAGAACTAGAAAGTCTCAACCTATTATACCAGTGGCACGAGTGCAGTGTTTTATTAGGAAAATGTGTATGTCCAAATAAGTTTGTGCTTTAAAGTTCTCTAAAGTACTATAGTTTATATATTTTTTAATGTTATTAATTTAAATTATCTAGTTAGATAAATTTTTTTTAACACTACAGTGAAACAGATGCTGAAATCATGATGTAAACATGTACGATACACGTCATGTGTGATACAACTCTACACTCACACCTCATGTATGATACATCTCTAACCCTCATGTATGATACACCTCAAGCATGAAACACCTCTACACCTCATGTATGATACACCTCTACAAATCAGGTATGATACACCTCTACACCTCATGTATGATACACCTCATGTATGATACACCTCTACGCCTCATGTATGATACACCTCTACAACTCATGTATGATACACCTCATGTATGATACACCTCATGTATGATACACCTCTACACCTCATGTATGATACACCTCTACACCTCATGTATGATACACCTCTACACCTCATGTGTGATACACCTCTACAACTCATGTATGATACATCTCTACACCTCATGTATGATACACCTTAAGTATGATACACCTCATGTATAATACACCTCTTCACCTCATGTATGATACACCTCATGTATGATACACCTCATGTATGATACACCTCATGTATGATACACCTCAAGTGTGATACATCTCTACACCTCATGTATGATACACCTTAAGTATGATAACCTCATGTATTATACACCTCATCTCTGCTTCAGGTTTCACCATGTAATCTGATGCCAGATGCACGATACAAACTCTTTTATAGGTTTCCCCGACATCTACAAAATATGTATATTGTATACTAATGTTGGATAGCGAGCTATCCCCGACATCTACAAAATATGTATATTGTATACTAATGTTGGATAGCGAGCTATCCCCGACATCTACAAAATATGTATATTGTATACTAATGTTGGATGGCGAGCTATTTTTAGCATTGCGTGTTGCATTCTAACTGCGCACTTTTCTATCTTTGGCTGCATCAAAGCTTGTTGTGAGTTTTACACCAAGACTACCACACACCTATTCCAGCGATTGAGAACAGTAACAATAATAAACAGATAACTCCTCCGTGAGGTGTTTTCATTCACTAGGGTTATCGTCCGTTTCCTCAGGATTTTATTTGTACTGCATCTGTCAGAATGAGTCACGTGATATCGGTCTGGCAGCTTGTTATTGGTGTTTCTATCGTCTGCTGTATGTGGGTGTGTGGGTGTGTGGGTGTGTGTGTGGGTGTGTGGGTGTGTGGGTGTGTGGGTGTGGGTGTGTGTGTGTGTGTGTGTGTGTGTGTGTGATAGCTGCAGCTGTTCTGGTTTGTTAAAGCTGCGCTAATAAAGGATGTAAACAAAGAACAGGAATGTAAGACAATACATGTAAGAAAATATACAAGTTGCAGCAATGTAAGAAAATTTACAGGTTGCAGCAATGAAAAAAAAAGTATACAAGTTGCGGCAATGTATAGTATATCGCATATAGAACGTCATTTCGTATGTTTGTGTTGTGCGTGTGTGTGAGTGCGTGTGTATGCGCGTGCGCGCGCGTGTGTGTGTGTGTGTGTGTGTGTGTGTGTGTGTGTGTGTGTGTGTGTGTGTGTGTGTGTGTGTGTGTGCGTACGTGTGTGTGTTCTATAAAGTGTTATGAATTCTCCTGTGGAGACCACTACTCGTGAGAAAGATTTCTAATCCGTTTGCGAGGCGAAGGGGAGAGAATGCCAATAAGATTAGAGAGTAAGTTCTTTCAGTGCTGAGAAATGATTCCACTGGTGATGAATTAATAAATGCCGTTGAAGATGGGAAAGGATAATGAAAGAAACAGTTGAAACAAATCGGATTTAAATCAGGAAGGATTGTAAGAATGGGCCCCCATGGATTAAATGTTTCATGCCGCGCCAGGTAATTAGAAACCTGTGGATGTTTATGTAAAATATATAAGTAAGTAAGTTCATACATAATGGCTGGAATTGTTTATCATTGTCTTCCTTTTCCAGTTATTTGTGTAAAGCCACTCAGAAAGAAAGGTATAAAATTGTCCAATGAATCACAAGAGGTCTTAAAGTGTCTCACATGACCTCAGTCTTAAAGTGTCTCACATGACCTCAGTCTTAAAGTGTCTCATATGACCTCAGTCTTAAAGTGTCTCACATGATCTCAGTCTTAAAGTGTCTCATATGACCCCAGTCTTAAAGTGTCTCACATGATCTCAGTCTTAAAGTGTCTCACATGATCTCAGATCATATCAAGAAAGGTGCCAGAGCGGACTAAAGTGTCTCAAATGATCTCAGTCTTAAAGTGTCTCACATGATCTCAGTCTTAAAGTGTCTCACATGATCTCAGTCTTAAAGTGTCTCACATGACCTCAATCTTAAAGTGTCTCATATGACCTCAGTCTTAAAGTGTCTCACATGATCTCAGTCTTAAAGTGTCTCAAATGACTTCTGTCTTAGATTGTCTCGCATGACCTCAGTTTGTCTCGCACTTGGAAAGACAGGAAACGTTTCAAATGGAAGACACGTCTAGAGAATTCGGCCCCAAGGGGGCGCTCATGAAATATGGAGGAAAGTGCATCACTTAATGATCACATTGACCCCCTGGGTGGCGCAATAAAATGCAGAATGGGACATCAATTTTAAAACAAATGGGATTATTTAGAACATTTGTTGCTACAGACAACATATAATATAAAACAAAATAGTTGATAGATTGAAATAATTAGTGTTTAAGTGAAACAAGATTGCTTTTGTAGAAGAAATGTATGAATTACGGGGAAGAATGATAATTTATTCTTGGAAAACTCGTCATCAAATTTTATCAATATAACATAATTTACATCGGGAATGGCAAAAATACCTATTATATACTCAAACTTGAAGGCTGAAATAACTCCAAGTAAAGAAATAAGATTTTTTTTGTCTAATAACAAAACATTCTTCAATGCTGAAAAATTCCTGCACCAATCTATTTCATCAGCTCTACAGCTCTATAAATTAAACAAACCAGTGGCGCGGCGTCGCTAGGGGGTGCGGTGGAAGCGGGCCGCCCCGGATGACGCCATCAGGGGTTTGACACCAGACTGTAAAATTCTATATATTCCCGTTATTTGTCACAGGAAAACTCGGAGGATTTCTATGGGTTCAATCGTGAGGGGGTGACACCATAAGCTACCGCCCCGGGTGACACCTACTCTAGTGACGCCTCTGAAACTAACCAAAAGGTTTTATAACCTGTGACGCACTAGCACCAGTCACTACTATATTTACATCCATCTCTACTTGAGTGAATGATAATCTTTTTGTATTTGTGTCTGCACAACAATGGCCGCTGTCTACTATTAAATGAATGAGTGGTGGGGGTTGGTCTGTTAGATCCGAGAAGGTCAGTGGCGTCACTAGGGGGTGCGGTGGGGACGGGCCGCCCCGGGTGACACCATCAGAGGGGGTGACACCAAAATGTAAAAGTATGTGTGTTCCCGTTATTTGGCATTGAAAAACTCGGAGGAGTTCAATGGGTTAAGTCGTGAGGGAGTAACACTATGAACTACCGCCCCGGGTGACACCAACCCTAGTGACGCCTCTGGATAAGGTAACGTTGTTTCAAAGATGGTAATACATTATTTATTTTGCGATACAAAATCTATTTTATGCGAATAAATAAATAACTTAATAAATACCAAAGCCGCAATTGGCCATTGTAATAAGACGATATTCAAATCATTTCTCTACTTTAAAAGTCATCCATAGACGTTAACTCCCTCTCTCGGAATAATCATTTAGATTTAGTTGCCCCTAGGTAAGCATTTTGTTACATTCATATTTCTGTAGTTAGAGTCAGCTGAACAATTTATAACGTTGGGTCATGACGTTGAGGGAATGAATTCACCCTTTGCTATGAGTAATTAAGTGTATGCGATAGTTCCTTTACTTTTTATTTTTAGTTTCACACCAGAATCGTTATTGAATTAGTTTTTTAAATGACAGGTGTCTAAGTCTTTGTGACTGGTGTCTAAATATGTGTGACATGTGTCTAAGTCTGTGTGACAGGTGTCAAAGTCTGTGTGACAGGTGTCTAAGTCTGTGTGACATGTGACAAGTCTGTGAAACCTTCCCAATAGTCTGATGAACACGAGCGCATCCGGGCAGAATAGCGACTGCCAAAGCAGCGACCGTCATAATAGCGACTTTTTTCTTTTGCTTTTGATAATGTTTAAAAAACTGTGCCTAGCATACAATAGAGTTTATAAAATCAAGAAAAGGATGACATGATAAGCCATGTAGGCAGTGGCGTCGCTAGGGGGGTGCGGAGGGGGCGGGCCGCCCCGGGTGACACCATCAGAGGGGTGACACCAGACCATAAAATTCTATATATTCCCGTTACTTGGCACTGTTAAACACGGAGGAGTTCTATGGATTAAATTATGAGGGGTGACACCATGAGCTACCGCCCCGGGTGACACCATGAGCTACCGCCCCGGGTGACACCATGAGCTACCGCCCCGGGTGACACCAACCCTAGTAACGCCTCTGCATGTAGGTTTTTGTACAGAAGGGACAATACAAAATTAAATACAATCAACTGGAGGTGTGTATAAATAAAGTTTTGTGTTGCAAAGAGTGCATACACATTTTCGGGACACACAATTTTTTTTGGTTAAAATTAAAATTATAATTAATACTACTTCAATCAAATATATTAGCAGAAAGCTCGATAGAGATTAGCAGACATAGATGCAGTCGATTAAATGAGGGGTTTTGCGGTGGTAGGGGCAAGAATAGCTATGCGAAGAAATCGCTGTTACGACAGTCGCTCATTTGTTACAGTCATCATTTTGAAGTCGTTATTATGACAGTCGCTATTTTGATACAGTCCCTATTTTGAAGTCGCTATTATGACGGTCGCTGTTTTGACAATCGCTATTTTGAACCCGTGTTGAACACGAGACAAAAAAAACAGCTATTATTTTAAAACTTAACCTTAAATAAATCAAGATTGATGTAGGGAACGTGTCCCAATGTAACAACAAAATGTTCTGCCATTCAATAAAATAAATTGTCAAACGTCACGATCACCATAGTGACAGTTGTCCCACTAAAAACTATCACTCCTAGTGGCGCTAGACGTAGCCACGCCGAATTCAATGTTATATTTCTAGGTTTGACCTGAAACCAAACAAAGGCCCATAACCTAATAACAAGATGATTACCTCCCACCACCACCACTCACCCACAATTTCCTCGTGTCAGAACGAGATGGAAGAGTCCAAAAGATAATGGACAAGGAAATAAACTAATGAAATGGGTCAAGAAAGAACGACGGAGGGGGGGGGGGGGGGGGGGGATTGTGCTGATAGGGATAGCTTCCTTCGGTGAAAATATTGATGTGATCTACAATAGATTAAATTTGACAAAAGCCTTATACAGCTTCATATATCGGAATAGTGTAATTCATTGCATCATAGTTTAAAGCAGTGGTTCTCAAATAGCGGTGCGCACCCCCCGAGGGTTGCGTGAGGCCCCGTAAAGGGGGACTCGTTTGACCTCAGCAGAGGTGTACTAATAATAATTTTATAGACAAATTATACTATTTACAGTCGCCCGGGGGGGGGGGGCGTGAAACGTTTTCTTCTTCCTAGGGGGCGGGGACATGACATAACATAACTAATAAGCACTGGTTTAAAGCAACGTATTTCTTTATTCTTGCTATTTTGTTAGTTCTTGTTTTTAAAACGAAAAAAACAACAACAAC
Source organism: Radix auricularia (assembly GCA_002072015.1). Taxonomy (NCBI): domain Eukaryota; kingdom Metazoa; phylum Mollusca; class Gastropoda; family Lymnaeidae; genus Radix; species Radix auricularia. The sequence goes on from MUZC01000860.1 coordinate 101,271, forward strand.
AATAAAACAACGTAAAAATTATCAATGAATTGTCAAACAGAATGATATTCCAATCGAAGACCCTAGTGCTAAGAAAAAAGTCTAATGCAATGTTAACAAATGAACATTTAACGTGTAGTTTAGACCAAATCCACTGTATAAAGTTGAAAACAATACAACATAACAAGGTACAATTTTTTTAACAGTCCAACAAATTAAAATGCAATAGTCAAAGAGACAACAACAACAACAAATTTTAAATAAAAAAATATTGAAACTTGATTGTTTTAAAATGCATAATTTGTGACTTCAGAAGTACTCTAAGCACAAAGCTCTCCAATTAGAGGAGTTCCGCTTCTAATTCCCAACTCAATAGATTTAAAAAAAAAATTGTATTCGTCTTCTTCATAATTTGCTTGTTGTTAGATCCAAACTGATAGGTATTATTATAATGTACACAACTTGTAGATACTGACGTCACTTTGTTGGTAGCCAAAAGTTCCGGTACTCAGTCTCTGTAAGCCGGAGTTGTGGCCCCTGACCGCGAGGTGATTGCACATTATCATAATGGCGAGTGAAAAGTGTCCGCCAGGAATAACTCTCACACGACCACCACGCCTACCACGCCACCACGCACCACGCCTCGGTTGTTAGCCTGGATTGTGTCAATGTTTTTCTTCATTTCGTTTCTCTCCACAGAGTGAGTGCGACTGGCCGGCGTCGGGCCGTACATAATAAGATGGCTCCCAATATTGTCCTACTTACTGGCATCAGATGGGATCTTGTCCTACTTACTGGCGTCTGATGGGATCTTGTCCTACTTACTGGCATCAGATGGGATCTTGTCCTACTTACTGGCGTCTGATGGGATATTGTCCTACTTACTGGCATCAGATGGGATCTTGTCCTACTTACTGGCGTCTGATGGGATATTGTCCTACTTACTGGCGTCTGATGGGATATTGTCCTACTTACTGGCGTCTGATGGGATATTGTCCTACTTACTGGCGTCAGATGGGATCTTGTCCTACTTACTGGCATCTGATGAGATCTTGTCCTACTTACTGGCATCTGATAGGATCTTGTCCTACTTACTGGCATCTGATGGGATCTTGTCCTACTTACTGGCATCTAATGGGATCTTGTCCTACTTACTGGCATCAGATGGGATCTTGTCCTACTTACTGACGTCATATGGGATCTTGTCCTACTTACTTTCATCAGATGGGATCTTGTCCTACTAACTGGCATCTGATGAGATCTTGTCCTACTTACTGGCATCAGATGGTATATTGTCCTACTTACTGACGTCTGATGGGATCTTGTCCTACTTACTGACGTCATATGGGATCTTGTCCTACTTACTGGCATCTGATGGAATCTCGTCCTACTTACTGGCGTCTGATGGAATCTCGTCCTACTTACTGACGTCTGATGGGATCTTGTCCTACTTAATGACGTCTGATGGGATCTTGTCCTACTTACTGATGTCTGATAGGATCTTCTCCTACTTAATGACGTCTGATGGGATATTGTCCTATTTACTGATGTCTGATCTGATCTTGTCCTACTTATTGATGTCTAATGGGATCTTGTCCTACTTAATGACGCCTGATGGGATATTGTCCTACTTACTGATGTCTGACGGGATCTTTTCCTACTTAATGACGTCTGATGGGATCTTGTCCTAATTACTGACGTCTGATGGGACCTTGTCCAACTTACTAACGTGTGATGGGACCTTGTCCTACTTACTGACTTCTGATGGGACCTTGTCCTACTTATTGACGTCTGATGAGACCTTGTCCTACTTACTGACGTCTGATGGGACCTTGTCCTACTTACTGACGTCTAATGAGACATTGTCCTACTTACTGACGTCATATGGGACCTTGTCCTACTTACTGACATCTGATGGGACCTTGACCTACTTACTGATGTCTGATGGGATTTGTTTCGTTGTCTTTTAAAACAATAAATCATAAGACAAAATCCAATGAGAAAGATTTAGGTAAAAATGTAAATGTCAATTACTCTGTTAGAAATTACGTCACGTCCTTTATATTTTGTTCATCACCGCACACACGAAATCACAACTATTTCTCAAACCAATGATGATTACAAAGAGCAGGTAACTTGGAATTTCTCAGCCCCCCCCCCACCCCCACCCCCCAGGAGATCATGACACTGCCTCCCGCTGTTTCTCAAGTGTCTGTGAGCTGGGGTGGGCCATAACCACCTGGTCTAGAACTGACATTAGACATTTCGTGGAGCTGCTTTAGCTGTTTGACTTTTTTTTTCATACCTGCATGACGTCACCCTTACCGCCATGACATAACATTTATTGATTAGTCGGATTAACTCCCTTAATTCGGTGCTACATCTTCGTCTAATCAAGTGATATAGCCTCCCCTTGTCACAATGTATCACTTCTCTCAACTCTCATCCATTTATAAACTTTATGGCAACTTTCAATCTCTAACACAAATAACCAACGCCCCCCTGCCCCAACCCCACGAACTATATTTAGAACAATCAACTGTTAAACAGGTCAACACATCATGTCTCTAGCATCCACAGACCAAAGCCTTTTCTATTGCTCTAATTTACAAGTGCCACAAAATCAAAGACATTTCTAAACTTCCATTTGAACGATACTATGTCAATTTGAGTAATTGCCCCATAACTTACCAACTGTGGAATCGTTGAACCAAGACATGAGCAGGATATTGATGCGGACCCCCTCGGCCCCAATCCCAGTTTTGTGCTTCGTTAACTCAATTAAATGTGTGTTACAATACATCATCAAAAGCTAGGGGCTTAAATAGCCGTGAAGGAGCTAGAGAGCTTAACAGCCGTGTAATAGACAGAGTTCTCAACAGCCGTGTCAGAGCTAGAGATCTAGACCTTAACAGCCGTGTCAGAGCTAGAGATCTAGATCTAAACAGCCGTGTCAGAGCTAGAGATCTAGATCTAAACAGCCGTGTAAGAGCTAGAGATCTAAATCTAAACAGCCGTGTCAGAGCTACAGCCGTGTCAGAGCTAGAGATATAAACAGCCGTGCCAGAGCTAGAGATCTAAACAGCCGTGTCAGAGCTACAGCCGTGTCAGAGCTAGAGATATAAACAGCCGTGTCAGAGCTATATATCTAAACAGCCGTGCCAGAGCTAGAGATCTAAACAGCCATGCCAGCGCTAGAGACCTAAACAGCCGTGTCAGAGCTAGAGATCTAAACAGCCGTGTCAGAGCTAGAGATCTAAACAGCCGTGTCAGAGCTACAGCCGTGTCAGGGCTATTAAGTACCCCTGTGACTATTCCTTGAGGCCAGCTCCCAGCGTCACGTCTTTGAGTGTGACAAGCGCTGGCAGCATCAGCTGGTACCATTCATTGCCCTTGTCTCACACCCGGAGCTCTATTTGACAGGGGGAAAGGTGATCTCCCCTGGGAGACACAACGTTTCCCAGTAACTCCCTGGCCGCCCGACCACTCCAAGAAATGTGAGGTGACATTGTTAACTCTTGGTGTGCTATCAGCGGGTCAACACCTATGGTGTCATTGGGTAGAAGGTGTTCTTAGATGAGATACGTGTACATCCGGGCTACCAATTTACGGGAAGTATCAGATTAACGGCAGTTCATGAACTCATACAAACACTCCATCAACACATTTGGCCATATCTTCCAAGCGCAATGATTCTCAGTCTGTTAAGACTGGTAGGTTCAACAATTTTTAGTCAGTTTGAAAAGTGTGGGCTTTTAAAAAAAAAAAAAAGATCTACTTCCTGCTCCACTTCACTGATTTGTGTGTTCGATATGTCTTGCAATTTAATTTCATCCTTTCCCCATAATTACTAGGTACTGAAATCGATGTCTCTTATAAATAATCATACATTTTAAAATAGCTAAGATAGAAATCCTTAAAGGTTCTTGTTGAGATGAAGCTCCAATCGCTTTCGAACAACAAATGCATGGTTCCGCTTGGATTAGATTTAACTAAATTCAGATGTAAGAACTTGCCTCATTTGACCACTGGCGAGTCATGTCTCATGAACAAATTAGTTTATTGTAAGGAACAGATTCCTTGTAGACACACATACATGTTGGACAGTAATACACCAAATGTTGGGGAGTATAGTACACCAAATGTTGGGGAGTATAGTACAACAAATGTTGGGGAGTATAGTACACCAAATGTTAGGGAGTATAGTACAACAAATTAGGGAGTATAGTTCAACAAATGTTAGGGAGTATAGTACAACAAATGTTAGGGAGTATAGTACAACAAATTAGGGAGTATAGTACAACAAATGTTAGGGAGTATAGTACAACTAATGTTAGGGAGTATAGTACAACAAATGTTAGGGAGTATAGTACAACAAATTAGGGAGTATAGTACAACAAATGTTAGGGAGTATAGTACAACAAATTAGGGAGTATAGTACAACAAATTAGGGAGTATAGTACAACAAATGTTAGGGAGTATAGTGCGACAAATTAATGACATTATTGCTTGGTATCATGGAGAGGGACTAGTGGTGGTGGTAAATTGTAAAATTCGTTTGTATAAAAGTTTTCCCAGGTAGAGCAGCTACCATTGCAAATTAAATCAAATGGTAAAACCGATTAAACTTTTATAAATTGAAAGCAATCATTAGAATTATAATTTTATCAACATCTTTTGTCACCTAAGACCTGTTCGTGTGGAAAGATATCAAGCTAAACAAACACGGAAGCGCAACTAGGATTCGCCCCCTTTGCTTATTTCTTTTTGGCGCTATTGACAAATGTATATTTTTAAAATCCAAGAGGTAAGAAAATACTAAATTTGAATAAATTGAAGGATAAGCCCGCGGCGCCCTTGACAACTGCCCCGATGTTAAGTCGATGTCACGCCTCTGATAAAACAGTTTCAAGCTTGGGAATTTTTAATTGAAAAATTTTGCTATGAGTTAATAAATTATTATTTTTTAAAAAAATAGTTTTACTATCTCGGAAGAGAATTTAATATTTGATAATTCATTTAATTTTTTAAATTATTTTTCTTTAAATGTGTATTTTATTTTCCTAACATCAATCCTAAATAGCCGCTTGAACAAGGGATGTTATCACCCCCGAAGGCTTAAAGTTATCCCCTCTTGGGGCCAAGGGCCACAACTCTGGACCATTTTAACGGAAGAATTTTAAATGAAGCTTTCAGCGGTGCCAGGTAAAGCTCGGATTTCAGCTGGCGTCAAGTGTGACGTATTGACAAGTGACCTGCCAGCTTGCATGAGCAGAGCTGAAGGGAGACCACTTTCAGGGGCAATATCAAGAGAGGGAAGTAAGTTGTGGTCCCTCTGGTCCCCTTAGACCGGCGTGACTCATGGATTACTGAGTTTTAAAACATTTCTCCTGGAGCTGTCGATGTGACGTGTCAGTGGAGTAGTGGACGCTTTTAGGTGGACTCGAAAAAGTAACAACTAATATCTGAGGAATAGTGTCGCCCAAAGAGACATCAATGAGAATAAATGTTGAGCTATTATTTAAAAGCTAATAATTATAGACCAAGTATTACCCAAAAAAAAAACTGTTTTTAGAAGGAAAATATTGAACTAGGATGTTGTATACAATTTCAGTTTCCATATTAAATGTTTTTTTGTTGTTGTTTTTTTATTCTTCTATTTAATGTTGTAAATCTTTTGACTAACTCAATATGGAGTGGATACCGTGAAATATGAAATTAATAGGATTTTAAATCTACCGGTACTTCTATTTGAAAATCTGGATCGTTGACTTGGTTGTAAGTTGTTCTACTCAAATCTAGATCGTTGACTTGGTTGTAAGTTGTTCTACTCAAATCTAGATCGTTGACTTGGTAGTAAGTTGTTCTACTCAAATCTAGATCGTTGACTTGGTTGTAAGTTGTTCTACTCAAGTCTAGATCGTTGACTTGGTTGTAAGTTGTTCTACTCAAGTCTAGATCGTTGACTTGGTTGTAAGTTGTTCTAATCAAGTCTACATGGATGACTTGGTTGTAAGTTGTTCTACTCAAGTTAATGCAATCGAAACCAGAAGCAACCAACGTGGTAACGAAACCAACTCTAACAGGCAGTCACGGGCGTCCGGGTGACATCATCACAAGGGGTGACAACCAAGTGTTAAAGTCTGTATGTTCCCATTATTTGGCACTGGCAGACGTGGAGGAGGTCTTTGGGGTGGGGGTGACACCATGAGCCACCACACTGGATGACACCATAAGCCACCCGTCTGGGTGACACCATGAGCTACCGCACTGGATGACACCATGAGCCACCACACTGGATGACACCATAAGCCACCCGTCTGGGTGACACCATGAGCTACCGCACTGGGTGACAACATGAGCTACCGCACTGGGTGACACCATGAGCCACCGCACTGGGTGACACCATGAGCCACCGCACTGGATGACACCATGAGCCACCGCACTGGATGACACCATGAGCTACCGCACTGGGTGACACCATGAGCTACCGCACTGGATGACACCATGAGCTACCGCACTGGATGACACCAAGAGCTACCTCACTGGATGACACCATGAGCTACCGCACTGGGTGACACAATGAGCTACCGCACTGGATGATACCATGAGCTACCGCACTGGATGACACCATGAGCCACCGCACTGGGCGACACCATGAGCCAACGCACTGGGTGACACCATGAGCCACCACACTGGATGACACCATAAGCCACCCGTCTGGGTGACACCATGAGCTACCGCACTGGGTGACACCATGAGCCACCGCACTGGATGACACCATAAGCCACCACACTGGATGACACCATAAGCCACTCTACTGGGTGACACCGTGAGCCAACCGTCTGGGTGACACCGTGAGCCAACCGTCTGGGTGACACCATGAGCTACCGCACTGGGTGACACCATGAGCTACCATATGTGACCATTGGTCAAATGGCTTAAAGTCACGAAGCGCAAGTTGCTAAATCTTGAAGAGGTTTAATCAATCTTACAAAGTTATTCAGTGGTTAAAGACAAGAAATTATTGATCAATTCCGTTTTGAGCCATGATCCCATCTATCAAATATAACAAACTAGATGCCCGCGTCGTAGCATACGCCGCAGATTTGCTCATAGCTAGTGCAAAGAAAGTTTGGGGGTGAACAGACACAAACTACATCACGATGAAATCGGAACAACGCGATTGAACCTCAGATGCGGGGATAACTGCGACGCATTGTTGATCTGGAAACATGTGTACTGTGGTTAGCCACTTGCCACCCCCACCCTGCACCATCCTCGCTTGCCAACCATTAACTAATTGGCATAACCTGACAAAGGTCATTTGTCAAGCTTATTTCCACTTGTCTTGTGCTTGTTATGGTGTTGCGAAGTCATTGTCGAAAGGAAAGTGGGAAATTTAAAAAATCATGTTAAGCCTGGTCCCTATTGGAATTCAGGACGTGTTAGCGCATTTTCGTATTATGTATCAGTGCTTATGTTAGATATCAGAATTATGTAGTTATCAGTAATTGTGTTTAGATTTTATACATATTTTTATGAATTTTCTTGTGTAATGAATATACCTGACATTTTTTTTTATTTAAAAGTCATTTCTTTACATTTAAAAAAAAATTATTTTCTCTTTAATCTAACTACAAGTCACCACAAATGATGACGAAAAACTCTCTAAACTTTTACACATATTCTAATGACGTCAACTAAAAAAAAAAAACACTAATTCTTTTGCACCCTTTCGCACCACTCTTCAATGCCTGAAGGGTTATGCATTAGACTTCCGGCAATGGCGGCCGTTCCCTGCGCTAGTGTTACCTCTCGATTCGAAATATTTTTTGGTAGTTTTAACGGGTTTTTTTTAACGGATCGAGTAACTGAGTGTTGATGCACAAATGGCAGGTCAGGACATACAAAAAACATATATACCTCATGGGTCTAGGACTTATGGATGCTGAGATCAAGGGTGATGACGGACGGACGGACAAAACGGGTGCAATAGCGCATTCGACTTCTCGAAAATGCGCTAAAAAGTAATGTTTTAGCTGGGGATTGAACATGAGAACACCACTACACTACGAAATACATGTTATTTTGTTGTTCTGAAAAAACATAGTAATTGACCTCAGTACTACCTTTTCTTGCAATCTGATTGGTCGTTGGGGCCAGACAGCTTGCTACTTGCTTGGTGTCCGGCATGGTCGGACCATGATGAGAATTATATAAATATAGATGATTTTTATCTCATCTTGTTGTTTGAACTTTTCACAAAAAGTAAATTGTCAAAATAAAAGTAAACCCATGGGAAACTAGATCTTGTCCCATCATCTTATTTTCTCAATCGGTTTTAGAGATGACATCAACAAAGACAGTTATTAGCAACTAGCTAGTAAATGTGTACACTGGCATAAGTTCCTGTATTCAATGACCTTTACCAGAGGTACAGTCTCACATACATCCAAATAAATGAATAGCTACACCCATTGTTAATGGAGATGATATCTCTCTGCTGCCAAGAGATTATGTGTATGTGTCATAATTAATGAGTATGATATTTCGTTGGGGGATTGTATTATGTCAGAGTTGGGATATGGTGGTGTCTGTTTATTTGTTGTAAGGTGGTGCTATGTCAGAGTTGGGATATGGTGATGTCTGTTTATTTGTTGTAAGGTGGTGCTATGTCAGAGTTGGGATATGGTGATGTCTGTTTATTTGTTGGAAGGTGGTGCTATGTCAGAGTTGGGATATGGTGATGTCTGTTTATTTGTTGGAAGGTGGTGCTATGTTAGAGTTGGGATATGGTGATGTCTGTTTATTTGTTGGAATGTGGTGCTATGTCAGAGTTGGGATATGGTGATGTCTGTTTATTTGTGGAATGTGGTGCTATGTTAGAGTTGGGATATGGTGGTGTCTGTTTATTTGTTGTAAGGTGGTGCTATGTCAGAGTTGGGATATGGTGATGTCTGTTTATTCGTTGGAATGTGGTGCTAAGTTAGAGTTGGGATATGGTGATGTCTGTTTATTTGTTGGAATTTGGTGCTATGTCAGAGTTGGGATATGGTGATGTCTGTTTATTTGTTGGAATGTGGTGCTATGTTAGAGTTGGGATATGGTGATGTCTGTTTATTTGTGAAATGTGGTGCTATGTCAGAGTTGGGATATGGTGATGTCTGTTGATTTGTGGAATGTGGTGCTATGTCAGAGTTGGGATATGGTGATGTCTGTTTATTTGTTGGAATGTGGTGCTATGTTAAAGTTGGGATATGGTGATGTCTGTTTATTTGTTGGAATGTGGTGCTATGTCAGAGTTGGGATTAGGTGATGTCTGTTTATTTGTTGGAATGTGGTGTTATGTCAGAGTTGGGATATTGTGAAGTCTGTTTATTTGTTGGAATGTGGTGCTATGTCAGATTTGGGATATGGTGATGTCTGTTTATTCGTTGGAATGTGGTGCTATGTTAGAGTTGGGATATGGTGAGATCTGTTTATTTGTGGAATGTGGTGCTATGTTAGAGTTGGGATATGGTGATGTCTGTTTATTTATTGGAATGTGAGGCTATGTTAGAGTTGGGATATGGTGATGTCTGTTTATTTGTGGAATGTGGTGCTATGTTAGAGTTGGGATATGGTGAGATCTGTTTATTTGTGGAATGTGGTGCTATGTTAGAGTTGGGATATGGTGATGTCTGTTTATTTATTGGAATGTGGTGCTATGTTAGAGTTGGAATGTCCTGTGAACTTTGCCCCAAGATAAAACAAGAAATCCGATGAAACAGAGACGTGAAATGAAACACTAGATAAAACCACAACTAGTCATAGACAAATATTCCTTCCAGTGACTACCAATAGACAAATCGCCATGTTGTTAAAGAAGGGCGTGAATTGTGGCCACGTGTTTCTTTGTGGGGGTGGGGGGGCAAAGATCATACCTTCCAAATGAATCAAACAATTTCAGTGAGAATATCGTTTTCTGTTCTGATCTTATTTCAAAACGTTTGACAAAACATAATCCATTTCTTCTAATCCAATACTTGACTATAGCTAATGTCAAGACAAGAAAGAACTTCACAGCTAGTTTATCGCAACCACTCGCACCATTAGTTCCGCCAGTGTGCGCACCAGAGTGAAGAACTGTGTTACGGAGAAGGAACCGATTCGTTCGATGATTAGACGTAACAAAAACAGTTTCGCCTCGCGATACAAATGGGCATGACTCCATTAGATTAACCTTCGGACCCGCTCTTTGAGAGAGAAGCCTGCATGCGGGGAGGGGGCCCGGAGATGTACAATGGCCGCGCCAGGGCCGATAAGTCTGTCAAGGGAGCAGTGGCGTCCCTTGAGATGCTGTAACTACCTGATGCGAAAATAAAATGTGTAACATAAAACTTTTATCATCAACCTCTGCGCATGGGGGCCAGGAGTGAAACAAAGCGAGGCGCACGAGGAGCTGGAAAAGTGCAAATATTGATCTCAGAGAGACCCGCTGTGTGCGGATTGTAGTTATCACATTCAGAGCTCTTGGTGGGTGGTTGGATGGGGGGGGGCGTAGCTTACCCTGGCTGGAAAGCGTCAGGAGTGAGGATATGGATAGAAGGTGTTAGAAATTGTGGTCATAGGAGCGAGGATAGGGATAGAAGGTGTTAGAAACTGTGGTCATAGGAGCGAGGATAGGGATAGAAGGTGTTAGAAACTGTGGTCATAAGAGCGAGGATAGGGATAGAAGGTGTTAGAAACTGTGGTCATGGGAGCGAGGATATGGATAGGTGTTGTAAACTGTGCTCATAAAATATAGTTATATTTTGAAAGACAATTGGATGAAAAGACATTTATGTGAAATATATGTGAAACAATAAACGGCACACATGGTTTGGAGAGATTGTAAGCACACTCAAACATTTTCCAATAAATTATAGAATTTTTAGTATTATTTTATGTGAAACTTGGAGAACAATAGTGTAACCTGTATGCCGTGTCGAAGATGGGGTGGGCGTTTTGTAACTAGAAGATTAGCAGGTGATCTTGTCAGATTTTTTTTGAAGCCGCGAGAATTTTTTGTCAGAGAAGGAAACATTAGGACATGAAATTTTGTTCTCTTTAACATTTTATATGTAACATTTTATATGCAACATTTTCTATGTAACATTTTATATGTAATATTTTCTATGTAATTTGTTATATGTAACATTTTCAATGCAATTTGTTCTTTATAAAAATCTGCTCTTTGTAGTTTGTTAGCTTAGAGATGTAACTTAGCTAATCTAAAGAACAGATTTATTAGCGGGTAACAGCTCGTTTGCTCCGCCAAACATTCAAGTCAATAAGTCGTGTCAATCTTGTTCTTACATACACAGTACAGAAGTCCTCTCAAAACAGAGGATTACCATACACAGTACAGAAGTCCTATCAAAACAGAGGATTACCATACACAGTACAGAAGTCCTCTCAAAACAGAGGATTACCATACACAGTACAGAAGTCCTCTCAAAACAGAGGATTACCATACACAGTACAGAAGTCCTCTCAAAACAGAGGATTACCGTAGCAGCTAGAGGCTGTACGGTCTGCTCCTGGTGTGGTTGACGGGAGGACGGGAGGGAGGAGGGATCAATACCTTCCATAGGCGTTAATTTCTTGAGGGGTAAGAATGTAGCAGGAGGGGGGGGGTAGCAGAAAACAAACGATGCATTACAGAATACAGACTGTGAATAATCAGCCCAAATATCGATCGATCTGTGAAAGATGATTTAACACCGGTGAAAATAACAAACACCAATTACAAGATGGATAAGTGGCTCGTGTTAGGAAAGGGTGAGGGCGGGGTCAGAGCAACAACAATGAGCATTGGATAACTAATTTGATTTGATCGTGATCTCTAAACTAAAACTTTTTTTCTTTCTCAGCAAGGGCGGTCCGCGGGCCATATGTGGCTCAAGGCATTTTCTGTGCGGCCCGCGGAAGCTTTCAACAATTTTTTTTTTAAAAACTTCAATAATATGTCTGTAAACTTGAACTGAGGCCAACATTTTGTAGGTGCGGCTTTTTTAATTTTACACGAAGTGACAGTATGTGACCCACGGAGGTGACTTTCGCCCAAAAAAAGTTTGCCCACCACTGATCTGAGTTTTACAGACATTTAAACAAATACATTCCACTTGAAATGAACAGTGGGCAGATGAAAGACATCTTTAATAGAGATACGAAATTCAAAGAACTGACATGAAGGAGAATTACAGTAACTGTGTTTCTAGTGGTTACATATAGAGTCGCCAAAGTCCAAACGTCTTCAGAACGTGATCATAGACAGAAAGTCGCTACAGTCCAAAGTGGTCAGAACGTAGTCACAGACAGACAGTCACTACAGTCCATAAGTGGTCAGAACGTGGTCACAGACAGTCACTACAGTCCATAGTGGTCAGAACGTGGTCACAGACAGTCACTACAGTCCCTAGTGGTCAGAATGTGGTCACAGACAGACAGTCACTACAGTCCATAATTGGTCAGAACGTGGTCAGACAGTCACTACAGTCCATAGTGGTCAGAATGTGGTCACAGACAGACAGTCACTACAGTCCATAAGTGGTCAGAACGTTGTCACAGACAGTCACTACAGTCCATAGTGGTCAGAACGTGGTCACAGACAGACAGTCACTACAGTCCATAGTGGTCAGAAAGTGGTCACAGACAGACAGTCACTATAGTCCATAGTGGTCAGAATGTGGTCACAGACAGACAGTCACTACAGTCCATAAGTGGTCAGAACGTTGTCACAGACAGTCACTACAGTCCATAGTGGTCAGAACGTGGTCACAGACAGACAGTCACTACAGTTCATAGTGGTCAGAACGTTGTCACAGACAGTCACTACAGTCCATAGTGGTCAGAACGTGGTCACAGACGGACAGTCACTACAGTCCATAGTGGTCAGAACGTGGTCACAGACAGACAGTCACTACAGTCCATAGTGGTCAGAACGTGGTCACAGACAGTCACTACAGTCCATAGTGGTCAGAACGTGGTCAGACAGTCACTACAGTCCATAGTGGTCAGAACGTGGTCACAGACAGTTACTACAGTCCATAGTGGTCAGAACGTGGTCACAGACAGTCACTACAGTCCATAGTGGTCAGAACGTGGTCATAGACAGACAGTCACTACAGCCCAGACAATGTTTTACGGATGGAACAATAAAAAACGCCCACATTCCACAAGGTGAAGTGCTGTTGGCATGGTGTTGTTACCAAATCTTTTCTTGATGGCATGGTGTTGTTACCAAATCTTTGCTTGATTGCATGGTGTTGTTAACAAATCTTTGCTTGATGGCATGGTGTTGTTACCAAATCTTTGCTTGATGGCATGGTGTTGTTATCAAATCTTTGCTTGATGGCATGGTGTTGTTATCAAATCTTTGCTTGATGGAAAACCCAGACGTTTTCTCTGAGATATTCGAGACTGTATCAAAATGTGTTATTTAAATATTCATTGCCGCGATTTCAATCAAAGATTAACCAGTTTAGTTTTATGTGTCGGGGTCCAACTTTCTTTTGACATTTGCTGTAAATAATTTAGAAGTTGTCTACCCAATAATCTTTAACCGGAGCTCGAGTACTGGAGATAGTATCGAATTCATCACCGGTGTAAGGGGGGAGGGGGAAGTAAATGAAAACGTCTTGAATACGAGGTCAAACAGCTGCATGGGATTCAAGGGAAACAACAACCATGAAAAGTGCTGCATTTGAACACCGTGTTACGGATTCCAGAGGCGGCGCTTTCTTTTCGATTACAAAACGAATGGCTTATAATATATCATGTATACTTTTGTCTGTCTGTGTGTGTGGGGGGGTGGGGGGTGGGTAAGTTTTAAACAAATGTTGAAACAGTCACAGAGTTAATTCAGATCTACAGCAAATGAGCTGATTGACTTAGAAACCAACCAACAACAACATAGAACATTTACTGGTCCAATCGTTGTAAACAATGAAGTTAATGAGATGCAGTGAAATAGTTCAGATACCCATCCAAGTCTATGTGGCTCCGAAAGGTCGACAAAAAAAAAAAAAAACTCAAGTTAAAAAAGAAACCCCTGCATTATTCAACGAGTGAGAAACCCTGGGTCCTGGCGGTCACGGTGTCTCTTATTGTCTTACTTTTGATGGCGGCAGTCCATCAACCATCAGGACATTGTGAGCCCTTGTCGTCTACTGTATGGGGACAGCGATCAAATCTACTATGCAAAGCTGGAGTCTAACAAACGTATGCCGCAGGCCCCTGGAGATTGGCTGACGTCAGGATCTACATTCTATTATACATTCTATTGTGACGTACCTAATAGATGAGAATTCTCCGGCCATGCATTAAACAACAGGCAGCGAAGGAACGAAAATGAAATCTAAGAATATATAAATACCCAATGATCTTTGTTTTTTATGATTTCAAGGGGAGCAAGCTGGAAATTCAGGGGAAGAGAATTCTGGATTTGATGCTTTGTCCCGATATAAGCTCTTTGTTCATAAGTCTAATATTGCGCTAAATGGGGAGAGGAAAAGGTGGTGATGGATGAAATAATTTAAGGGACGTCCCATAGGCATGTTGTAGACTAGCAAGTTACACAACGATTTTGACATTTTCATGATCTTACTTACAGGAAATCTTCATCATTGTTTATATCAGATCAAACCTATAGTGTACTTGTAACATTGTCATGTAACAATGTCCTCATGTAGCAATATCTGTCAAAAAGTAATGTCCTGGTGTAACAATGTCCGTCATGTGACAATATCCGTCATGTGACAATATCCTAAAGTAACAATATCCGTCATGTACAATGTCCTGATGTTAACAATGTCCTGATGTAGCAATGTCCGTCTTGAAAAAAATGTCCGTTATGTAAAAATGTCCGCCATGTATCAATGTCCTGATGTAAAAATGTCCGCCTGGTAGTGATCCCCGTGATTATCGCCCGTGTCTACCCATCCCCACCCCTCATATAAAACGGTAAGAAAATAAAAACACTCTACAATATATTGAACACCCTGTTGCCAAGCACCAAAATACAATAACTCTGTTTAGCGGCTCATGGCTTTCACCAACAACTTGTCGCATGACTGCAAGAGGAAATGTTCGGTCTATTTTAGTTTACAATCATCTCACAATCGTGACAGTATGAAAGCGCCTTCAAATGTTAACACTATCAATGGATTCTGTCGTGCGTGTTCACTTCGTGATGTTGATTTTAAAAAATCTCAATATTTCGCTTCTGACAAGGGTGTCTACTTATTAGCTACTGACCAGGACTGGACCACCGGGACCTCGCGAAAATTCCCGGTGGGCCACTAGGGCCGGTGAATTAAAATTAATTAATAACTAATATGCGGTGATTTTAGAGGCTACACAAATTTTTATTTAAAAAAAAAAGCCAAGCCATTAGCGATTGATATGCTTTGCAAACTGTACATCTACTACTGGAAAAAGGTATGTTAGAATTATTTCAAGAGAGACTCATTGAATGTAACATAAATATTGAAAATTTTGTCAGTAATGCTACAGATGGGGCAACCAATATACAAGGACAATAAAATGGGTTTACTACATGGTTTCGTGACGTCGCCGCACCTCATCAAATTCATGTCTGGTGCTAAGCACATGTATTGAATCTTGTTCTACGTGATACAACTCAAACCACGACCTCTTCAATTATCTTATTTCAACTGCTTAAGGCATGTGCGATGTTATTTAGAGCATATAAAAGAATGGATGTTTGGTTTGATCACCAACAGAAATCTAGACACCAAAGATTAAATATTATTGGTGAAACCCGATGGTGGGCCAAATAAAGTGTGTTAAAAAAGTAGTTGGAAATTTTTATGATCCAAACTCATCCTTGTTCATTGAATTGATTAATGTTACAAGAACTAGCAACATCAGACGCATTCAATGCAAACATCAGGGTTGCAGCTCAAACGTTACAAGATAAGTTATAAAGTTTGAAATTAATCGACTGAATCTTTGTTTGCTAACTCTATTGAGCTTTCTGCAAAATATATTAGACTGAAGTAATAGCAGTTATAATTTCAATTTTTTACAGATTATTTTTTAATTCGTCGTGAAAATGTGTTTACACTCTTTAAAACACCAACAATTAGTTATACAAAGATCGAGTTGATTGTATTTAATTTTGTATTGTCTCTTCCGTACAAAAACTCTACATGGCTTATCATGTCATCCTTTTCTAGATTTTATAAACTCCATTGTAGGCTAGGCAAAGTAAGTTTTTCAAACATTATCACAAGCAATAGAAAATATTCGCTATTTTGATGGTCGCTGTTTTGACAGTCGCTATTTTGCCCGGATGCGGTCTAGACTATTACAATCTATCTACAGTCTGAGTGGAGACTCTATGAGTTGCTCTATACGTCCACTAGGCTATAGACTATAACAATCTATCTACAGTCTGAGTGGAGACTCTATGAGTAGCTCTATACGTCCACTAGGCTATAGACTATAACAATCTATCTAGAGTCTGAGTAGAGACTATGTGTAGCTCTATACGTCCCCTAGGCTCTAGACTATAACAATCTATCTACAGTCTGAGTAGAGACTCTATGAGTAGCTCTATACATTCTGTAGAGTGTAGATCTCCTACCAACACAACTTTTAAAAAAATGTCCCTTGAGAAAGTCCAACTGAAAACAACAAATTCAATGTCAATCAAACCACTCTCACCTGGCTCATGAATGTTTGAACGTGTGTACCGAGGAGATAATGGCCGCCATGTAAGTAGGAGGCATATTACACAGTGAGGAGAGACGCTATTATACACGGAGAATGGACAAATTACAAAGGGAGGAGGGACCACATAGTACATGGAGGATGGTCCACATTATACAGGGAGGAGGGACCACATTATACAGGTAGGAGGGACCACATTATACAGGGAGGAGGGACCACATTATACAGGGAGGAGGGACCACATTATACAGGGAGGAGGGACCACATTATACAGGGAGGAGGGACCACATTATACAGGGAGGAGGGACCACATTATACAGGGAGGAGGGACCACATTATACAGGGAGGAGGGACCACATTATACAGGGAGGAGGGACCACATTATACAGGGAGGAGGGACCACATTATACAGGGAGGAGGGACCACATTATACAGNACCTTGAGTGCAGTTGTCGTCCCGTTGTAATCCCAAGTCTACACGCTCAGATAATGAGGGTCTTAGTACAGGGAGGAGGGACCACATTATACAGGGAGGAGGGGCCACATTATACAGGGAGGAGGGACCACATTATACAGGGAGGAGGGACCACATTATACAGGTAGGAGGGACCACATTATACAGGTAGGAGGGACCACATTATACAGGGAGGAGGGACCACATTATACAGGGAGGAGGGACCACATTATACAAGGAGGAGGGACCACATTACACAGGGAGGAAAGACCACACTAGAAATGTTGAAGATGTTGGTAGATGTTAGAGGGACTCATCCAAAGATTCACAAAGAATGTTGTTTGATGTCCACTTTAATCATAATGCTCGATACAAATATTTGTGTGTATGTGTGCATGCTTGCGCGCGCGTGTGTGTGTGTTTGTGTGCGTGTGTGTGTGTGTGTGCGTGTGTGTGTACGTGTACATGCATGCGTGTGTGTGTGTGTACGCGTCTACTTGCTCTATGACTTAAAAAACAATACCAGACTAAACAACAAAGTAAGGATCGAAAGTGATTTCAAAGACACAAGGCAGTCAAGGAAAGATAACCCAATGAGCTCCGATAGACTCAGAATTAACGGCCCTAGACCAGGGGTAACGGGCCTTGAATTAACACCAAGATGATTTGTTATCACTAAAAGTTAACGCCACTCAACTTTCTACCGATGAGCGAGATTTGGTTTCTTGAACGGTCTGAGAGATCGCTGTGCAAAAATCCAAAATCTCATTTGATGTGGCACCAATCACGAAACAATGAATGAAAATGCGCGCATATATTGCATCTCTCCCTTGTCCCACCAGCACCAAAAATCCACCAATCAATAAGAGAAATTAATAGAGCTCAAATATTTTAAACTCTAGTGGCTACTGACCAGGACTGGACCACCGGGTCTGACTGGCTAATATGACATGAATTATCATTATCAGGGGTGGATTAAGACTGCACGGGGCCCCGGGCTGCAATGAAACGGGGGCCCTATCCAGCCAGCGTCCCTTAAAATAAAATTATTGTTAACTGCTAATATAAGACTGTAACTAAATATTAATAATGAAAAAAAAACGAACACGAAGAAATAAATGTTTGAAGTGTTACCGGTATGTTATAATTTAGTGTGAAAAGAAAAAAATTTACATTTCACTGCTGGGAATCAGACCCGGCACCGCTTGCATTACGAGCCTATACTCTCTCCACACGGCCAGCGGAGTTTGTCTAAATCGAGAAATTTTAAAAATATAAACTATAATTTATACTATGTTCTCTAAATTTTCGATTACTAAGACTATCAGGTCTGAATCGCGATCAGTTGTAGAGACAATATTTATACATCTGCTTAATTTATATTATATTTTCAAGGGTTCGTGCAAACATTTGTACACTTTTATTATAAAATATAAAAAGTTTGGGGGGCCCCAAACCGTCGGGGGCCCCTGGCTTTAGCCCGTTCAGCCCCCCCCCCCTTTTTAATCCACCATAGATCATTACACATGAAGTGGCATTTTTAGTTATGGATACGTTGAGCATAGGTGCTAGGGCAGTGATGTCGAACCATTTAGGGGCTGTGGGCCCGTAATTCAACTAAAACCTACTTATACATAACAAAATGCCCGCAACGTGGTTTGATTAAGGAAATTGTATTTTAGTTGCGTGCCGGCTGAGGAGGATCTGCGTGCCGTCTGTGGCACGCGTGGCCATAGATTCGCAATCACTGTCCTAGAGTGGTACCCACTGGTTGGTCAAAGACACGTGACTTATGTCGCAATCAGGTGAAGGTGGGATGTGTTCATTTATCGAATTTAACACGAATTCCTAAGTGCAACTGAAAATTCAGTTAAACAAGATTAAAACTTTTTAACACGATCAATTCGTGTCCTATGTTTCAATGTCTTATTCGTTTAAAAAAAAAAATTATATTACTTTATATCTCGACATGACGTAACTGATGATGTCATTGAAGGTTGGTCCGCGGATGGCGTCAGCAAAGGTTGGTCCCAGAACGTTTCTCATATATTCAGTACATTGATAATTTATATTCATGCGTGAAACACGTCATTACAAAGAGATAGGAATCCCCTATGTCTTTCGTCCCATTAAAAGTTATCGTGCCTCATAAAATGAGATGACGTCATTATCCTATGTTTTTTGCGACATGACTCTCTGACACCAATTTTTAAAAAATGAGACGTGCTGATGACGTCATTGGCCTGTATTTGCAGAGACATGACTCTCTAACGCCCATTATCAAATGGCTGAAATCATCAGTGACAGCAGGTAAACCCCAGGTATTTTCACCCTTGATATGCAACGCAAAATAATCCCAATTATATCATCAGGGCAACGTATGCCGCAGCACCGCCTTAAAACAAATCAATGCGCAGCGCGTTATGTTACAACTAACGATGCACAGAGCTCAGTAGGAAGTGGTGGGATAAATGAAAACCATTTCTTAGTCTAACACAGTGAACACCAGATAATTATATGACAGTGAACACCATATAATTATTATATGACAGTGAACACCACATAATTATATGACACATGCTCTCTGTGAGGAATCCAATGTAAAGCCAAATCATCAAATTGAAAATAAATCTAGAGCCGATCGGGCGCCAAAAAATATTGGGCTAAACAGAGTCAACGATTCCTTCCTAGAAGTTCATTCATGTTTCTGGCCGATGTTTAGACCTCCAGTCACGTGGCTGCATATCTTAAATTAATTCATTCAACATTAAAATAAAAAGGAATGAATATATTTTGGTATATAACAACTTTTGAGAATCAGTTTATCGGTAGCTAAAAGATTTTAAAATAAAAAAAATTGTATTTTATCAAACAGTTATTTTACAAACAATAGCTAATACACTGCTCATAAAAATCATTACAGTAAATGCGCTTAACATTAGAAGCATTTACAGTAAATGACTGAACATCAAAGTATCGGATAATACGAATACGACGCACGTTTTGGAATATCATTTCCATCGGGGTGGGGGGAGGGGGTAATTTTTATTTGGCCTCCCGTTGTGTCGGTGAAGAGAATTTATTTTTGGTACAGATACAAGCAGGGCGGGCGGCCAGGAACTATTAGGGCAAATTATTTAATCTGGCAAATTTAGGACAGGACGTGGACGGGGAGATAATAGACGTGCTCTCTGAAATGTCACCGCGAGTTGGATGTTTGGGGAAAGGGCCTAAATTGTCTCCCTTTTACCCTGGCTCGTCACTTAATATGGTGTGAGTGTACGCGTGGGATGGTGGTAGGCAGGATGGTACCACGTCCTCGGTGGGAAGGATGGTACCACGTCCTGGGTAGGTAGGATGGTACCACGTCTTGGGTAGGTAGGATGGTACCACGTCCTGGGTAGGTAGGATGGTACCACACCCAGGGTAGGCAGGATGGTACCACGTCCTGGGTAGGCAGGATGGTACCACACCCAGGGTAGGCAGGGTGGCATCACTTCCTGTGTAGGTAAGCAACAGGATGGAACCACACACAGGGTAGGCAGGATGGTACCACACCCAGGGTAGGCAGGATAGTATCACACCCAGGGTAGGCAGGATGGTACCACACCCAGGGTAGGCAGTATGGTACCACACCCAGGGTAGGCAGGATGGTACCACACCAAGGGTAGGCAGGATGGAACCACACCAAGGGTAGGCAGGATGGTACCACGCCTAGGGTAGGCAGGATGGTACCACGTCCTTGGCAGGCAAGCTACAGGATAGTACCACACCCAGGGTAGGCAGGATGGTACCACACCCAGGGTAGGCAGGATGGTACCACACCCAGGATGTGACCACACCCAGGATGGGACCACACCCAGGATGGGATCACAGCCAGGATGGTACCACACCCAGGGTAGGCAGGATGGGACCACACCCAGGATGGGACCACACCCAGGATGGGACCACACCCAGTATGGAACCACACCCAGGATGGTACCACACCCAGGATGGGACCACACCCAGGATGGGACCACACCCAGGATGGGACCACACCCAGGATGGGACCACACCCAGGATGGGATGATGGGACCACACCCTCGGTAGGCGAGCAGGAAGACAGACACTGATATAGCAGATGAAGTCACTGTTCCATTATCCCTTACCATATCTTGCTTCAAATGTT
Organism: Radix auricularia; assembly: GCA_002072015.1. Lineage (NCBI taxonomy): Eukaryota > Metazoa > Mollusca > Gastropoda > Lymnaeidae > Radix > Radix auricularia. The sequence continues at coordinate 122,594 of MUZC01000860.1, forward strand.
GAGAAGTTTAAACCTAATCAATGGAAGGGGACTTAAGTGTGAAACTACCCAGAGTTGCTAAGGAGACGAATGGATACACTCATCATCAAGTGATGTTTCAAACATGGCGGATATTGATAACATGACAGGTTCAATAAAAAGTATCACTTGTGGTTTTAATTCAAAATAATTATTGATTTTTTTTTTCTATTGGGAGTCATTTTTTGTGATTCTCTTAATATCCACTAATCATTTCATGGGCGTGGAGTTTAGGATTGTGGAGGCGGGAGGGGGGATTTATAAGGCTTACCTTGATTCTGGCTTGCAAATCTGTACATTTAAGAGGGTCACGTTGACAGCAAATTTTACAATCTGAAAATGGAAAGAAAACGAACGATGCACGAATATTGACAAAAATAATTGATATCAAGGGTGATCATCCAACTATGCCATTTTCAAGAGTGTCCGTGTGTCATTTTCCAAGGGTGTCTGTGTGTCATTTTCCAAGGGTGTCTGTGTGTCATTTTCCAAGGGTGTCTGTGTGTCATTTTCAAAGTGTGCCTTTGTGTCATTTATTATGTGTGTCATGCTCCAAGAGTGATCAACAGTGAGACTAAAAAATTGTTTGTTAAGTATCCTTTATTGCTTATTTCTTAAAACTTGCTTCTAAAAAGAACAGAAACATTAGAGCGCAGATGCATATCGAGAGGATTAAAATAAGCTTCAGATTTCGACCAAATTAACAGAGGTCAACTGGGTGCAATCCTAGAGGTCAATGATGTGCACAGTCACGCTTCACGACGTGTAACCAAATAGTTGACGAGACGTGGACAATCGGGAAAACAAGAGACATCGGGGGGGGGGATGTGTTCAAACTGAAGAAAACAGTAAAATGTAGAATTTGAGACGAAACGAAGAACGCCATTAAGAACTGAATAATTAGAGACATGTCCTAGATATATTTTTTTAAAAAAAATAAAGAAGTAAATTATTATTGAAAAACTTTAGTACGTTAAAACCCCAGAAATTGATAATTATTTGTATCATTATCATCCCAATTTGTTATTATCTCCTATAGACCTTGAGTGCAGTTGTCGTCCCGTTGTAATCCCAAGTCTACACGCTCAGATAATGAGGGTCTTAGCACTGTCTCAAAGATTGGCCCGGTCGCCCTGATTTATCTCCAGTAAAGATTAATTCGGTATTGCAGTAAGTCGTCTTACGAGGCGCACATACCTCCCTTGTCGGGATAAGCTCACATCCGATGAAATCTCACTCGTGGGCTGCAATAACGGATAATGAAGTCAAATGTCAATATGACATTGCTAATTGACATTAACGCGTAACGATTTTGTAAACTTAAAAAATAAAATAATTGGCCTCAACAAAAAAATTGTGGCCATGTTTACATCCCCTGGTTCTGATTATCTTTCTTTGACTCCAAGCGGAGAGATGTGAAAGGGGGTGGGGGGGGGGGCGAGGGATAAGCTAACTACGTCACTGACTTAATGGAATCCAATTTTGGGGAGTTGTAACCTGGTGGAGCATTATTCTATTTATACGATTATTTATCCCAGATATAACTGGTCTGTGATTGTGATTGTAACACAAACACACAATCATCTACCAGCTTTACATGAGACCACCAGAACCGTTAAAAGGCAAGTCGTCCGCTCTAGGTCGTTACTTATCCACCGTCAATAACCTTCCCATAGCGTATTCTTAATATTTTGCTTGTCACCATTTTTAAAATTTATCAATCAAATTTCAATTGTTTCATCTTTAAAATCAGGTAAAACAGATTTACTTAATCCTACCACATAGACCCATGGATTAAAGTTTGCAATTGGCTGCAAGAAAACAATTTTAAACAAGAAAAGAAAAAAAACTCCACCAACCATGAGGGTTAAAAATCAACACTGATAATGTGAGATCTTCAAATTCATTTGACTTTAAGTCAGTCGCACCTAAAACATCGTTCACATCTCTCAGCTCAAACATCTTTCACATCTCTCACCTAAAACATCTTTCACATCTCTCACCTAAAACATCTTTCACATCTCTGACCAGGTGTCGTCTCAGGGTCTTTTTCTTACAAAATAAAAAAGAAATTCATTTTCACGATTTTGCCCATATTCCACTTATATTGAATGTACGCATGACTAATGGAATGAACTCCACTAGTACTAAGATATTAGATGTACTAATGACTAACGGAATGAACTCCACTAGTACTAAGATATTAGATAAACTAATGACTAACGGAATGAACTCCACTAGTACTAAGTTATTAGATGTACTAATGACTAATGTAATGCCATGCACTCTAGTTATAAAAATTTCAATTATCAAGTTATTGCCCAATTACTAACATACCCGTCTAGAGTCTAGAGCAATCCCCATTATTAGCCTCATGAGAATGTCTTGGCAGTGTTTGCCTTACTTGTATTATTATCCCAATAATCCATGATAATGTCTTGTCAGTGTTTGCCTTACTTGTATTATTATCCCAATAATCCTGTTCCAGGATTTAATCTGTCTCCAACCTTTCAATTTATTCCAAGTCTTCGGGCGTCGCGTGGCGAAGATGACAAATCTGACGTCAGATATCTTACAATTTCCACGCAATCAAAGAGGTAAGATTTGCATATTTTCTGATCATGCGATCACGAACAATTACCCGGACCATTCGTCTTCTCCAAAAATCAATAAAATAACATGCAATTTGTCCATACACAGAGCTGATATCGATCAGTATTACGTCTTGATCAGGTGTTTGGGGTCGGGACAGTAATTGTACTGCTCCTGGCCTTAGCAAACTATGTCGTTTGGGGTCCTATCTATCAGGGCCGGCTCTATGGAGTTGGAGGCCCTAGGCGAAGTGAATTTGGTGGCCCTTATGTAAAAAAAATTAATACGGAAAGGATAAAATCACACAATTTATTTTTAAAAAGTACCTGTATTTATGTCAAAATCAACAAATAACTAAAATTTATACAAAGATATTCGTGCAGATGTCATAAACCATGGATGGGAAACCATGGCTCACGAGCAAGGTGTCGCTCGTTTGATGGCTGTATCTGGCTCGCAGACAATGGTTCGATTATCATGTTTTTCAGTTGTCTTTGATCTACATATTTATTACAAAAATAAAAAAGCAACCTAATTCAGCTAAATGTAAAAACATAAGGCGCTGGAAATACATTCTTATCCCTGCAACAAGCAGTGTTTGCATATGAAAACAAGCAAGAAGTCTTCATCGATGACAATGAAACAGGTCGTCTACTAAACTTTGAAAAATTGGTAGAGTTTAAAGAAACGTGCACATCAAGTGACCCTGCTCATTATCTCAATATTCAGCAGCTAGCAGGCTTCACGTCTAATCTCCTACAGTCATTTAAAGTGTGGTTTGGGGAACTTTGTGATCAGACCCGTCTTTTGTTCATCACCCATCCACACAGTGTGCCGTGGATAGCGTTGACCCTAGTTGCATGCATCCCGGTGTCTCCGTCAAGGATTTTGAGCTCCGAGCTGCTAACCTGAAGGCCTCAGGACTCAGACATGTGTGTGAATAAGCTCAAGCCATTGAATGAAGTTGTAGAAAGAGTTGCACGCTAGCAAGCACAGTTGGCGAGCCAACACAAGTGGGCAGAAAAGAAAAAATATATATTTCTACACGCAGACCAGCTGATGGTCAAAAGTTAGAACACCCTTGCCGTCATGTACCACACACTGCAGCGAGTAAGTATTGTTGTACAGACATGTTTGGCTTAACGTGTTCATTCGAATAGTCTTTCTCACATCTCAGAACATTAAGACTAACCAGCGATCACGTTTAACGGATGGAAGTCATGAAGCTCAACCTCACCCCGTATGAACCATTCAGACTAAAAGCCATCAGCCAAGCCGCGCAGCAGCATATGTCGCATTAATGGTAAGAAATACTCATTAATGGTTAGCTTGGTTACCAACAGCAAAAGAATGTTATTAAAAAGAAATCAGATATATAATAATTGTACTTTTAGATTTGAAAGTACACAAAATGCCTACATTTACATGCAATTTTAGTTGTTAACATAATGTATGGCTCTCATAGAATTACTTTTCGAAACATGTGGTGTCCATGGCTCTCTCAGACAAAAAGTTTCTTGACCCTTGTCATAAACCTTCAACGAAAATCAACTTTTCGTGCTTTCATAAATAAATAATAAAGTGCTTTCAATAAATTGTAAATAATCCAGAAAAAGGACAATATCTCTTTAGATAGTAAACTATTATCAGACTGTTCAGGGTTATTACGTCATAGTCGTTCTCAAATAGTTTTTAAAAAAAACTAATTTCAACTTAGAAAATCTCAAT
>MUZC01000861.1:3197-14920 GCA_002072015.1 Radix auricularia
ATATATATATATATACAAATATGTAATTACAAATACATACAGTATTTACAATGTATTTTTATATTAAGTAAATGTTTGGTAAGCGTAAGTTTACGTTACTAAAACAAATATTTTAGTAACACAAATTAATAATAAGATAGTTTACAGTAATATAAATACAAATTAAAAAGAGTTTAAATGAAATTACCAAATTTTATCTTCTCACTTATAGTTTCGCAAGAAGAAAGCAATTGATAAAATATTTTTGCACCGGAAGCGATTACTCGCTCACTAGGACGACAGGGTATATGGCTCTATACTCCCTCGTCCAATTCCGGTGTAACTGGCCAGATTAAACCCCTGATTAGAATATACCCCTTGGACAACGTGAGGACATATAGAAAAATATGAATGAATGCTTATTTAGTCATTCCATTGGTGTTTTAATTTTGTCAGAGAAGTTTAAATCGTTTCTTAAGTAGGAAAGATGTTTTATTTACAATAAAATAATAATGTCAAAATAATTTCTTTTATTACTATGTCTGATAGGATGGTCACTTTTTAAAAAAAATCTAAAGTTGCAGTCTACACATGGCATCAGAGGTGTTTTTTTTTTTTAAATTTAAATTAAATAAAACAAAAAAAATATTTAAAACAACAACAACAACAACAACAACAAACTTGAATATTTCAAGCAATACATGAATGGATTTTTAAGGGAAAAAAAAGAAATTTAAGCGAGATATGGACAATAGTTGTAGCTTTTCAAACGCTTGCAAAAAATGTATTTTGCAGACTTTACTTATTAATCAAATCATTATGTTTAATTATTTTGAGTATTGCAATAAATATTTGGTTTAAAAAATCTGAATTAAAATATACATGAATGTTATGTTTCATTTTTTCTCTCATACATTTTAAATTTTACTGGAAACAACGGTTTAGACCTATCTTAATTTTGTTTTTGAAATAATAAACATGGCATTGCGCCCTACCAGCCTCACACCCTTAAAAAAATTTAGGGCTGTTATAGATTAATTTAAATTTAATCGTTAATTAAAAAAAAAATTACCGAATAATTAATCGATAATAATTTTGATTAAAGCTAAAAATAAGATGTATGACGTCATTTAACTGAAAATTTCATTGGAAGCAAAAAAATCGGCTATTAGCATTTTTTAATTTAAATATAAGTAGTGCACTATAATGTCAATGAATTTAAATTTTCTTATTGTTAATTAATTAAAAACAAGGTTTAATTTTTATATCATTTTCCTTATAAAAACAGCTTATTTTAAATTTTACACTTAAAAAATCTTTTTTTTTTAATGCAGATGTTTGTACGTAAAAAAAGCAAACTATTATTATTTATAAATAATTCATTGATTATTAATAAATCAAATAGAATCGTACATAGGTTTTGCTAGATTTTAATCACTATCTTATCGATTAAAATAATTTTAATCGATAAAATCTTTTACCGATTAATCGAGAAATTAATCGTTAATTTCCGCAGCCCTAAAAATATATCTAAATATTCGCTGATCTGCAAAATACAAGAATAGGACAAGACTAAAAGTGTTGGAAACATCGCTTGACTTCCCCAATGCTGCTTGTCCTATTTCCGAACCTTTATCTGCAGCTCATTTAAGTCGCCGCGTCTTAATAAATTTTAATTGTAAAAAATATTTAAAAATCGTTCAATGAAAGCAAATTTATTTAATTGTTTAAATCACTTTTACCTCAGCTACTCTACAACGAAACTTAAGTACCCCAAGTGAAAGACGCCTAAGATTAATCAATCGTTAATTAACTTAATTGTTCCAAAGTTAACGATTTAAATCCCTAGTTAACAGCAGTGTTGCGAAGTCTGGGGAAATTTCCCTTATCGTGGGAATTTTTTAGCCAAATTTTGAGAAATGGGAATTAGGGAATTTTTAAGGATTTTGCCTAAAAAATGGGAATTTTTTAGATTGACCAATTTTAAAAATTAAATACATTCTTGAATGAAAATAAAATAAAATAATTTGAAACATGTTCATTTTCAAATAAGAAATACTTGTGTTTTGATGTGGTGGGAGGCTCTTTGACGTAATGTTGGTTTATTTTTAGCGTGTCTAGGTTTTTTATTTCGGATCTAGGTTTTTTTCCTGACGTTTTGGCAAGGTTTTTCCCAACATTTTCACTGACAGTTTAAGGTTAGATTGTGTAAATGTATTACCATTAAATAATATAATTAATTAGTCTGAGCCCGAATCATCATAAAATGTTTGTTACATATATAGGACCAAATAATTAATACTATGTAAATATATAACAATCTATGTAACCATGTATGATGGATTTATTATTAATAAATTTCAAAGCATTCATTAAAAAAAATATTTTTATCAATCACAGACAAATTTAAATTACAAGAGTATCAAAATAACTTTTTTAAAACTTCATAATGTTAAAATTTAAAAGTATAATCTATATTTTGGCTTTGTAGCCAAGTTGTTAAATAAAAACGTATAGAATAAATAAAAATTGAAAGTTCTCTAATAAGAATTGCCTTAAAAATGCAGAAATATTTATTATTTTTTAATTTGGAAGTCCAAAGTCATTAAAATGAATGCGAAAGCATTTAATTGAAGTTGCCACTTTCAGGTTTTTTCCCAAGTTTTTTAATGCATGTGGGAATTTTTTGCTTCTTGCCTGGGAAAATATGGCACTTAGACTTCGCAACACTGGTTAACAGCCCCAATAAATATTTACTAAGGTTGACATTAACTGATAAGTACGAATGCCAGTGCTTTTCATCATCATTGCACACCTAATCTTAGGGATCGAAGCAAAGTGGCGTGCCACTGTCATAGAGACCGGACAAGTAACGGAATACAAAACATAACATATTTTGTTAAAGATACATATAGATTAACCTGAATGTATTAATTCCATAGCTTCTGTAATTACAAAAAATGCAGTATTTACAATTTATTTTTATGTGTATTAAATGTGTTGTAAACTTATGTTTAACTTACTAAAACAAATTTTTTAGTAACACAACTTAAAAATAAGATAGTTCACAGTAATATAAACACAAATTAAAAAGAGTTTAAATTAAATTACCAAATTTTATCTTCTCACTTCAAGTTTCGCAAGAAGAAAGCAATTGATAAAATATTTTTGCACCGGAAGCGATTACTTGCTCATTAGGACGACAGAGTATATGGCTCTATACTCCCTCGTCCAATTCCGGTGTAACTGGCCAGATTAAACCCCAGACCAGAATATACCCCGGTATTATCTGGCCTAAGCCAGAATATATCCGGGTATAATCTGGCCTAGGATAGAATATACAACGGGGGTTAAACTGGCCTTGGCCAGAATATATCCCTCCAGCCCAGAATATACCCATTTGACAACATGAGGATATATAGTAAAAAATGAATGAATGCTTATTTAGTCGTTCCATTGGCGTTTTAGCTTTGTCAGATAAGTTAAACTCATTTCTTAATTAGGAAAGATTTTTTATTTACAATAAAATAATAATATCAATGTAATTTATTTTATAAAAATAAATAATAAAATGATTATTTATATAGCGCTGTATCCCAGCTAAAAGCCGGGCTCACGGCGCTTTACATGCTTTTAATACTATGTCTGATAGAACGGTCATTTTTTAAATCTAAAGTTACAGTCTACACAAATATAGATAGAATCAGAGGTGTTTTTTAAATTTAATTAAATTTTTAAAAAAAATTAATTGTATTGTTTTATTTAAAAAAACTTGAGTAAGTCATGCAAAAATGGATTATTAAAAAAAAAATTTAAGCGAGATTTGGACTATGATTGTAGCTTTTCAAACGCTTGCAAAAAATGTATTTCAGAGACTTAACATATTAATTAAATCATTATTTTTAATTATTTTGAGTATTGCTATAAATATTTTGTTAAAAAAATCTGAATTAAAATATACATGAATGTTCTGTTTTTTTCCCTCTCATATGTTTTAAATTGTACTGGAAACCACGGTTTAGGCCATCCTTCATTTTGATTTTGAAATAATAAACATAGCATGGCGCCCCACCAGCAGTGGCGGATTTAGCTATAGGGCAGGGGGGCGGGCGGGTTGCCCTTCGCGCACCAGTTGGGTCTAAAATGGCGCCCCCCTGAGACGCCCTCATGAATACTAAAACGGTGGAACTAGAGCAGAAAAAAGATTGCTAAACACGAAAATTTTAATCAACACTAAACTCCAATACGACTATAATGGCTTGCTAAACATCGTATTCCAAACTGTAATATCTGATTTGGTCAGTCAGGAGCGTCGCTAAGTGGAAAAGAATAGAGAAATATTGAAACGAATGATAGACGTGACGTTTTTCTTGATTCTTAGCAAAACAGGGTTTGCCATTCGGAGTACACAGAGAAAATTCTTGCTTGAGACTTAAGGGATGGTAGTTGTAGAAATACTTGAAATATTTATTAAATTTTAAGTTTATTAGCCAACTATGATTCCACTTTGGACTGTCATCTAGAGTTTAAAAGAAAAATGAAATTTATTTAAGTCATGATGTGCACATTGATTTAATTCAATCATTTAAATCTGAATTATCGGCAGTAATTGATATTAAAATTAAGTCTTCACATTTCTTTTCTGTAATTATCGATTAAACCATTGATATATCTAAAATTGATAAGATGTCACTTTACGTTCAGTTTCAAAATCAGGAAATGTTGTGGAAAGATTTATAGGCTTTTATACTTTTGTAATCAGCAATGCTGCATCCGCATTTGCGGAGAAGATTCTAACGGAACTACACATTACAAAAGCGAAACAGTGATAACACAATCTGAGGAGGAAAGGCATATGATGGTGCATCTGTGATGTCTGGAATTAAGAGTGGCCTTCAAACTTTCACACAATGCCATCTATGTTCATTGCTGTGCCCATGTTTTAAATTTGGTCACTCTCGAAGCAATGTCCGTAAACAGTGATGTTTACAGTTGTTTTTGGCATAGCTGAAAGGTTGTATGCATTATTTACGTCTAGTTTACCACGTCTACATACTCTTAAAAAACATCTTAAATCTCAATATGAATCAACAATAGATACTCTGAACTGAAATGACTTTCTGATACAAGATGGGCAAGCCGTCTATAGGCCATAAATAATCATGCAGTTGATGCAGTTGTTGGAACATTCTCTGCTATTCTAGCCACCCTAGAAGATATAAATTCAAGGCCATCAACATAACATAAAGGAAGTGTCAGAGCAGAAGCCATTGGACAATCTGCTTTAATAACAAAATATTCTTTAGTTTTTTTAAAATGCTATTTGTACAAATGTTGGTTGATATTTTCATGTTATCAAACCACTTGCAGCTCAAGAGTATTGACATTGCCATTGCAAAACGATTGATCGATGTTGGAAGAAATAAGTTTGTTGAAATGAGAAGCGATCAAGCTTTTTAAAATTCTGAAAGTAGATATCTAATAATTTATTAACGAAAATTGTTCGAAACTAGATGTTAAAAACAAAATTTAAAGAAACGCGAATTGCAGAAAATAAAAGTAGGGCAGGTGAACTTAGTAGAGATGAAAGGGCTAATGATCCAACTAACAGTTTTAAATCTGAAATGTACTTCACTATCTTGGATACACTTCTAAAATAAATAGATGATCGATTTAATGAATTTAGGGGCACAGCTATTTATTTCTATTGTATTGATCCATCACAATTGTTGGAAGGAAATAAAGATCCTCTTCGAAGTTTATGCAAAATTTACAAACACATTAACCTAGAAGAAGCAATCGTTGAATATTATAACTTCAAAGATTTTATGCATCACAACGTCCATCACTATCTAGTGAGCTACGACTTAAAGAGTTTCTGCCATTCTTGACTGAAAAATAAATGGCATCAGCTCTCTATAAATTGTCAATATTCTGTAAATATTTACTTGAATCTTCCTGTTAGCAATGATTGAAAATCATAAAAAATTATTTGCGCTCAAGAATGACAAACGAACGTCTGTCTGGATTGGCAATAATTTCAAATGAACGTGATCTAGGTGAAAACGTTGACTTTTAATCAACGATAAATCGCTTTGCTTCACGTAGAAAGAAATTTAAATAAGGCTCAGGGCTCTATATAAATTCGCATAAACTAAGTTTCTTTCTTAGATCAATAAATATACTATTGAAATAAATAAACGTTACTTTGTTGAAACATATCTGTTTATACTTATTTCTTCTGTTTGACTTGTTTGTTAATTTGGAAAATTTACAAAATTAGTAGGCTAATAATTAGTATTGACAAGGGCTGCGGAAATGAACGATTAATTTCTCGACTAACCCTTAAAAAGTTTAAAGATTAAATTATTTTTAACCATTAATCGACCCATCACTTAAAAGTAATTGGAAGTCAAAAAGTAATAAAAAAAAATAGCGGCTAATAAATAATAAATTTCCTGAAAATTACACGAACATTTTGGTTTTAAAATATTGACTGACGGCATGTTCGAAATGTTGATAAATTTCGCCTACTTATCAAACCAAATGAAAAGCTTATTAAGCTAATGGCAGTAATGGAGTTTGACTCTGAGATAGAAATGACGACAGCTTTTTTGGTGAATTACTGCGTTACAAAATGGAGATGAAAGTTATTGAATCCATTAATCCTGTACAATGGTGGAAGAATAATGAGCACCGTTTTCCGATAATGTCATTCCTTGCCAAGACCGTTTTGAGAATACCAGTTTGAGTTTCCTCAGTTTCATGTGAATGATTGTTCAACTCGGCTGGTTATATTGTCACATCACATGAACCTAATAATTAATAATGTCAATACAGTTGTCTTTTTGCGTAGTTGGTTAAAAGGAATATATAAAGGAGACATCCCAGCGTTATTTAGATTTTCAACAAGAACGTGAAGTAAGTGTTACTTATAACATCATAAAATTAAAATTTTTGGCTTTAATCGAAATTAACGATTAATTAATCGTTATTATTTCACAAGTTAACATTTAAATTTAAATTAATAGTTAACAGCCCTAGTATTTACCCAATGCTCTGATATTAGCAAAATTTTGCGGCGCCCCCCTGAAATTCTCCTGCCCCCCCACGCAGACAAAGCTAAATCCGCCACTGCCCACCAGCCACTCAAACCCTTGAAAGAAAATATATCTGAATATTCGTTGATCCACAAAATACAAGAATAAGACAAGACTAAAAGTGTGGGACGCATCGCCTTACTTCCCCAATGCTGCTTGTTGTATTTCCGAACCTTTATCTGAAGCTCGTTTGCTTTCACTTTGTCTTAAGAAATTCAAAAAAAAATTGTCCAATTAAAGCAAATTAATTATATTTTTTTAATTAGTGCAATTCATTTTTACCTCAGTTACCCTTATAACAGTACGGCCATCCTTATCGGATTTTGCCGATGTTGGATCGTCCGCTTTCCGTGCATTCATCTTTTGTTACGAAGACGGATTGTGTTCTGTTTTATCTGCATTCAAGAGAACCTCTGAACGAAATTCCTTTGATAAGTGTAAATATAAATGAGTAGCATAAAATTGCGAATGTTGGCAACCTTGTTGGATTAGGCCAATATTTACAGAGTCAATGAAACGAATTTCGCGACATAAATAGCACATTTTAGGTCAAATAACCTCCAAAACGACCAGAGCGCAAACTTTGTCAACCACGGAAGACCAGCTGAAGGGTAAACTTTTACACTACTACTCTACAACGAAACTTAAGTACCCCAAAGTGTAAGACGCCTAAGATTAATTAAACGTTAATTGTTCAAAAGTTAACGATTAAATTTAATTCAATAGTTAACAGCCCCAATTCAAATATTGGAGTTGATTATAATTAAAACTGTTAGACGATAAGAACGAAGGATGTGCGTTTCATCGTCACAGCACCCTTGCACGTAGGGATCGAAACCAAGTGACATGCCACTTTCAAGTAAAATCCAACATTGCCTTCATATAAATAGCTCTGAATTTAGTTAAAGATACATATAGATTAACCTTAATGTATTAATTGTATAGCTTCTGTAATTACAAATAAATGCAGTATTTAAAATGTATTTTTATGTTAATTAATTTTTTTGTAAAAGTAATTTCAAATTACAAAATAGAATTTTTTTAGTAACACAACTTAATCATTATATAGTTCACGGTATTTAAAAAAAAATTCAAAAGAGTTGAAAAGAAATTACCAAATCTTATCTTTTCACTTAAAGTTTCGCAAGAAGAAAGCAATTGATACATATTTTTGCACCGGAAGCGATTACTCAGGATGACCGAGTATATGGCTATACACTCCCTCGTCCAGTTCCGGTTATGGTAAAAAAGTAATGTTGTAGAATTGAATAGTTCCAAGTATTCCCTGCCCCTTGTCCATGAACCGCTGATTCTATTTGTGCATTCAAACTATCTAACACTCTAAAATCTATCACTAAACCCAACCCAAACACTAAAAGCTATCACTAAACCTAACCCAAAGCCTTAAAAAATTATCACTAAACCTAACACAAGACCAAACCTAAAAACAATAACTAAACTTACCCCTAACCCTAAAATCTATTATATATATGTCTATATATGTTTAGACCTCAGCACTAATTATTATTATTATTATTATTAACTTTTGATTTCGTGTTGTATAAACTAGTCAACAAAGGAGGAAAGGGGAGGGAGTGTTGTATGAGATAAAAAGAACATGTCACATTATATATATAATAGCCCAGTGGTGTGGGTATGTTTGTAACGTAACGCGTAACGCAAGAGATGTACCACAGTCTACAGCAGTTAGTTTAGTTGAAAAATCGTGTTTTGATGAGCACTGTAAAAATATTTAATAGGATGACGTCATTGTTTGGTGTGCATCGGGGCGCAAAATACGGTGCGCAAAATACAACCCCTATTATTATTATTAAATAAATACTTTGCGTACATTTCATAAAGTTTAATAATTCGTATTTATCAAAAAAGGACAAGTTAGTTGGTCTTTTAAAAAAAGGTTGGCGCCGTAGGCGCCCAAAAAAAGGGGGCGCCGCAGGCGCCACGGCGCCCGGCACAATCTATCAAAAAAGGACAAGTTAGTTGGTCTTTAAAAAAAAGGTTGGCGCCGTAGGCGCCCAAAAAACGGGGGCGCCGCAGGCGCCACGGCGCCTGGCACAATCTAGTTAATTACATACATCTTTTCAATACGCGTGACCTAATATACGCCTTACATTTTGCCAACTCACCTATTCGCAATTAAATTTAAAAAACTTGAATGTTTTAAAATGTAAAAATTAATCATAAAACGGAAAATAACAACAACATTAAAAAAATATATTAAAAAAATAAAATAAAATAAAATAAAATAAAAAAACAACAACAAACAAACAAAACAAACAAACAAACAAACAAAACCAAACCAAACAAACAACGTACCTATATAACGGATCTGAAAAGTCGAGATTCGGTAAACTGAGAACGTCTTCATTTATTATAGATGAACCCACGTACAGAATGATTCGCAAGCCACCGAAAGTAAAGACCCGGCGCTGGGTATCTGGTTGAGGGCAACGATTGGAACTGACATTAGATATGCTGACGATTCTTGGGGAAGATGGTAACTGTTAGACAGGGGAGATGTAACTAGGATATTGAGACCAGTTTACATATTTAGATGTGGAAGGAAAAAAATGGATTTGTGTTTGTGAGAAGGATGGCGGTTCGGAAAAAAAAAAGAATTTGGTTTTGTCTATAGAAAACAAAACGAGGATTTATGGTATAATAAAAACGTTGTCTCGAAGCATCGACTGTGAAGAATTTAAAAAAAAAAAACACTTCCGCCGGCCACCCTCCCCCACTCTTCCCAAATGCTTCCTTCACCAGGAGATGTTGTCAAACGGTCATACAATAGATATAATGAAAGCACGCCGGTTAAGACACACGCACATATACATGCAAAACAATGTTCCTTCAAAGGTTACTAGGTCCGTGAGCAAAGTAAATAAACTCGTTTGCAAAGTTGCATAGCTTCCATTTTTTGTGCAATATTTTACAAAATATTCTGCGCGGTAATTGTAAACTGCTGCGCGGCGTCGGTCAGATATCTGCGGGGCTGCGCCGCCGCGCAGCTTATAGGAAACATTGACACACACATTCTCTTTCTCTCACTCTCTCTCTCTCTCTTTCTCACTCACGCGGCAACACACGCTCATTCAAACATATACATACACATTACACATACGTACACATAATGACCCAAATATTAAGGAGAACCTTCCCCATATAATTATGTGTACGTTTACCAAATTTCACTGTAGTGGGTTGTCTGGATCTTGAGTTATTAGGGAACAGACAGACAGACAGACAGACACACGGACAACAAATGCGTCTTATATATATACTAGAGGCAAGTACCCGGCTTCTCACGGGTTTTAAATGAGGTTTTCTGTAGAAGCGTACTATACTGTTTATTTGCATGAAGTAAAAGGGTACATTTATCTTAAAGCAGGTCAAATACAATTGCCTATCAGAAAAGCATAGTGTCTGCAATTCTATACCATCAATCCCAAGACTCTGGCACACAAGTTAAGACTGCACAGTCGTGGTAGTGTAATTAACACTTTCCGAATTCCCATTATTCCAAATAGTAGAATTAAAGATTTTCAATTTTTTTATAACTTATATGAGTAAAAAACCACACTATATTACCATGGCAGTTATGTATTTCTCAACTTCCCAAAGTATCATGCTTCTACCTAAACGGGAAATAGGAGAATTAGTAATTTTCACTTTTTGTATCGCTCAAATAACGAAGAAAACTACATTCGGCCCCGGCTCCCTTAGAGAGATAATTTAAATATGTTTTCACCTGTAACCATTGGAGATGTGAAACACAGCCCATTTAAGGAAAAAAATGCATGTGGGAACACCAGCCCCACCCTGAATGAGAATTTTAAAAGATTTTTTTCTCCATTTTTGTTGGGAGGGTGTGTGCTCAATAACTTCCAAAAGTTTCATTTTTTACGTATACGGTAAATTTGAGAATTAGAGATAAGACGGCTTTTAATATAAGAAAAAACTACATTTTTGCCCCTAGCCCCCAAGAGTGGGATTTAAAAATATTTTTTTTTTGCGAATTAGCGTCGGTTAAGTGTGCTTAACAACTTGCCAAACTTTCATGCTTCTATCTACACGGGAAATAGGAGAATTGGTGATTTTCAATTTTTATATAGCTCATATAGGGAAAAAAACATTTGGGCCCCTGGACCCCAGAAAGTATTAATAAAAATATATTTTCGCCTGTTATAATTTGGGTAATGTACTAAACAATATCCTAAAATTTCATGCTTCTGCCTACTCGGGAAATAGGATAATTAGTTATTTTCAATTTTATATACCTCAAATAACGGAGGAAAAACGTTTTTGGGCCCCCGGCCCCTAGATTTGGAATTTATGGAACGATTGCCATTATTGTCGGGAGAGTATGCTCAAGAATTTCCAAAAGTTTCATGATTTCACCTACACGGTAAATTTGAGAATTAATGATGAGTGAGATTTTAATATTAGAAAAAACTATCTTTGGGCCCCCGGCCCCCAATGAGTGGGACGTTTAAAATTCTATTTTGCAAATTAGCGTTAGGAGAGTGTACTTAGCAACTTCCCAAAGTTTCATTCTTCTACCTTCACGGGAAATAGTCGAATAGGGGATTTTTCAGTATTTATATAGCATATATTATTTTTTTT
>MUZC01000861.1:25771-37695 GCA_002072015.1 Radix auricularia
AGCGCGGCAGCAGAGGCCGGGGGGGGGGGGGGGGGGGGGGGGGGGGGGTGAGATTTCGATAACAGAGTTTCGTAATGATTTTTCCGTGCAGTCGCAACTGGAGACAACTGGTGAGCACTTGGGAAAAATGAGATTCAACAGCAAAGTTACTCTATGAGATCGTCGGGAGAACGGGCGAGGTATTAACATTGTCGTGAAAAAAAATCACTTAGGGACCTAGGGATGAGGTGCGCTTCTCAAATGTTTGTCTTAGGACCACGCAACGGTCTTGTTGAAGTACTGGAGAATCCAGTGTTTTACGACAGAGATTAACTTTAGCTTATGTCTCGTCTTATCTAGGCAGATACTCTTTCTGTTCTTTAGAGAAGAAAAAATTAACAAGGCATGTGGCAGAAACAGGGGCTTGGATATTGGTGGGTGACATTGGGGGNGACACCCATAGCACCGGGTATGGACTGCCTTCACAGAGATTCGACCCCATGACCATCGGTACGACAGCCGAGCGCGCATACCCTCAAAACACACACACACACACACACACACACACACAAACACATACACACAAACACACAAACACACACACACACGCAAACACACACATATATCTCAAATGATACACACTAAAGTAAGCTAACTTCACAATAACAAATTCAAATGATACTTAGAGGTACATTTGAACACCGTTAAAACCAGCAGAAAGTTTACTTAATACTTTATAATATGAATGCTATTAAGGTCACCTACCCTACTTTGCATACGTAACATAGTTTTTATATCCTAGCGTTAATTTGATATTCCTACATCGACAACAAACATTTTTGGTTTAGTTTATTTTTAACTAAAATGTAACAAATAGAATATATAAATAAAAAGATTAATGAAATTAATCCACTAACTGTACGATTTTTGTTTTTGTCCTAAAATATTTTTATAGTTAGTGTCCGACCTCTAAAGTAAACTTATGAAAACACTGAAATAGAAGATCGATTTATAAGATGTTTTTCATTGGGCATTTTCTTAGCTACTATCCTCTAATTGAGTGTTCTCAATGTGGAAACAATCATAGCGTGAGGGACGACTTTAAGGTTTCAGACTTCTATGAATTTTTTGTCCTCCTCAATATACGTCTGTATTTTTTCATGGTAGGTTTTCTAGCCTCACACAAAGTCATATTTATATAAATATATAAATGACTGTATGTCTCTCTGTCGTTTAGTCTTTAATGCCTTACAACACCATTCGTCCAATCGCCAAGAAATTTTGGGACGTTTTTGAGCGTACTTCCGGCCAAATTTTAAATTAAAATAACGGTCATGGAACGCGGGAAAAAATGCCGTTTTTTCACTATAAGAGCTATAAAAAATAAGTTAAAATGTTTGGATCTTAAAGATACTTTGTATATAGTAAATTGATGGCACATTTAAAACACTATAGGGTTTTGAACTATAATATTCATTCCTCCGGAATGCGGGCGTACTGAAGTTCACGGGTTCGAATCCATGCGAAGGCAAGGATTTGTTCCCGGGGCCTATGGTGTCCCTGAGTTACCCTGAGCTCCGAATGGGTACCTAACGCTAGTGAGCCGGATGGGTAATGCGTGGAACCCTCATAGCCGTGACCTGTGAACGTTGCATCACTTGCCAACAGATCAGCCGTCATGGTCTGTGGACGCAATTATCTTCTGCATAGAAGGAGCGTCTGTATATCTAAGATAAGATACTTATAACAAAGTTGCCACACCCCAATGAAACCCTATAAGGGGGGGGAAGGGGCTCAGCTGGTTTGATTGAGGAAGTAATATTTTAGTCACGTGCCTGCCTATGTGGCACACGTGACATAGATTAGCCATCACTGAGCTTTGGTATCCCGAAGCTCTTGTAAGACTTGTGTTATAAAAACACTTTTCCCGGAACTCAAAATTTAGGCCAAACGTTTTATATTGATCTCTTGTGTACGTAATAGTGAAATTTCTCAGAAAATGGTGAATAGTCATTTCCTAATGATAAAAGAAGATATATATGTCTCAGTTGTGTTTTGTTAATTTGTAGCTAAAAAAATCAACAGTTTTGTGTGTGTGTGTTTGCTCAGTATCCATCAATGCGCTTGATTGCTTCAAAGTTCTGAGTGGATTGCTCCTGGCGCAGTTTTCCTGTAAATGCCGCGTGTAAGGACATGGCTAAAACACGCAGACAGAAAAAAACTGTTGACCAAATTTGAATAAGCCACTGAGAACTGACAGGTTATACGTCATAAACTGACCGGCGAGTTTGTGTTACTCAGTTATTCCTGACGTGGGACCACTTCCGCTGTGGGTCCGCTCGCCAGTAATTGGTGCACCATGGTCACTTCGTTGTCACGTGGTACGGACGTCCTTATTACGAAGTCATAGCGTTAAGTAACATACAGCCATGGTCTCAGGCTCCATAAAATATTCATGAGCTCGGGCTGACTAGCTGTAGAGTAAATTACCACTTTGCAAACGCTTTACGCTAAAATTATCTACCATTTAATATAGAGGTCTGACAATAAAACTATTGCTTCTTGGTATTATTACATTATAGTAAGTTATATTTTATTTTATTGTATTACATTAGTAGCATATTATTTATAGAAATGCTTAAGTTTCTATTACAATTATTAGTTAGTTAATATTTCAGAGGGGACTGAGCTAAATAGCATCGATGTTATTATGTTTTCATGAAGCTTTTTTTAAAAAAAAAGGTTTAATGGTGTAACCATTCTTAAGGACCATATGTCATCCTAAATGACTGTTACGTCTGCAAGTGTTATTAAACTCTCTAACTTACAATAAATGTTAGAGTAATGAATAAATGGCTCGTTAACACGGCACGTAACACAAAAAGAAAAGAATGAACACAGTAACTGACTTTACAAAAATGTAATTTAATATAATGAAATACGTAACAGGTTACCACACGATACCTGTGGTAAGAATTAATTAGTATAATAATAACTTAGTAAATCTTAAGTTATGACAATAACGAATATTAATTAAGTTAAAGTAAAAGGTAAACACTCACAAAAAGGTTGATAGCGTTGGCGTTTATAGTACACAGTGACAAGCTTATAGCTCCTGCGATGAGTGCAAAAATCTCTCTGTCTGATCTCTGTCTTCTCTCCTTCCTTTCCTAAACTATTCTCATCTGCTTTCTCTTTATATAGTAAATCTTACCGAAAGTTCTGGGTTTAACTTTTAATGAAAAAACAGACTATTTCATAACACACAGAATCTAGAGCATTCGAGGACATACAAGTAGACAAACCCAGGGTCGAATGGGTGGAGCTTCGGCGATGGACCTTTGACCTGTCAAGACTTGAATGGCGGGGGTGGGTGGGACAGAGTAATAAATCACGGTGACCCGTGTGCCGCCAGGGGGAGGGGTAGGGGTACCTAACAATGACCCTCTGACATCCTAACTGACATGAGCTCCTAACTGACCCTATAGCATCATAACTGATCTTATGGCATCCTAACTAACCCTATGGCATCCTAACTGACCCTATGACATCCTAACTGACCCTATGATATCCTAACTGACCATATGACATCCTAACTGACCATATGATATCCTCACTGATTATATGACATCCTAACTGACCATATGACATCCTAACTGACCATATGACATCCTAACTGACCATATGACATCCTAACTGAGCCTATGATATTCTAACTTACCTTATGACATCGTAACTGACCATGACATCCTAAATTACCATGACGTCTTAACTGACCCTATAACATCCTAACTGACCCTATGACATCCTAACTGACCCTATGATATCCTAACTGACCTTATGACATTATTTAAAAAAAACAAAAACAACTACAATACAATAATAGAGGAGGTGTTTAAAAAATATAATGAGGATTGGAGTAGAGGAAGGAGTGATTGGGGGATAAGATGAACAACATTGACTCGTCTCAACCGCTAACTCAAAGTTGTCGGTGTATTTTAAAAACCAAAGCCAATGTTATTTCTGTCATGTCTATCCTCTCTTAAATCCCAGCGTTGCGTTCGTATGTTCCTTATTTGAATAATTCAAAGCACTAATACCTTTTTGTTTTAAATTATTTTTGCTTAATATACAAAAAAAAAAAAAAAGGTGTAGTCTATAAAAATGCCATGTAGTTTGTCGGAACCATATTTTATTTTCGGTTGAAAATATTTCTTTTTTAAGCGTTAAACGTATTTCACAGCATACATTTCAAAGAAAAAGTTCTAATTTGATAAATTATTCGAAAGCCAAAAAGTGAAAACAGAAGAAGCTCAGTTTGACCACCGTCGGTATAGACATTGCAGCAACATTTCCACAGGTAATTGGGCTCAATTTTACTACCCGGGTTCCGGGGTACCCGTTGACAGGTCTATTGACCACTGCCACCCCTTTAAACAACTAACAACAAATAAAAATCATTTCGGACCCGGCCTTTTCCCACTTACCTCTTTTGCCAAACCAGTTTGCGTGTGTTGGTAAGGCGATGGCGTTTAACACAAGGAGGACCACACAGATTTGGGCTGCTGTGCCGGACATGGTGATTGTCTTCTGCTACGTCAAGAGCTTTGGGTCACTTTCTGTGTAGAAAGAGACATGAGCACAAATTAATGAGAGAATAAGAAACCTGTAAAACAAAGTTTTTGGCTAAAAATCCCTTATATATGAGACATAACTAAAAGTATTGATTATGTTCAATACAATACGCACCGCGCGACAGACTAGCATAAACTTTTACACATCGGGAAATATAAAAATATGTTTAAAATAATACGCACCAAAACATCTAAACATCAAATTGATTTCTGTTTCAACTAAACAATGTGGTTCCGGGTTTGGTTATAAAGAGGCAGTAGCCATAGATATCTGTTCGGGTAAAACAATGTTAAAAATATTTAGAACTTGACTTTGATTTCTATGTGTTAGTTCTCTGGGCCGTATTTTGTGTAAGTTAATTTTAATTACTTTGTATCAATTCTCCGCACCATTTCTCTGTGTACATTTCCTGTCCATTATCCGTATCACTTCTCTGTGTTTTTTATCTGCAGAACATCGCTGTGTTTCATTTTTAAGAGAAAAAGTTTATTTTTTAAAAACATTTTTCTTTCATTAAAAAATATATAGATTTTTAATAAATACAATTTGATTCCACATTCTTTCTCTAAAGATCACGAGGCACTGATCACATTCTATTCATAAAACACCTTTATTTCTTTTACTCACGTTAATATTTAACAATTATTTAATTAAAAGAATCAAATTTAAAAAAAAAAAAACGGAACATAGGAAAATATTTTCTTTACAGAACTGAAGACCTTTGCTCATACATTATGTATTCAAATAAACGTTGTGTCAGAAAACAAAGGTAGCAGTTGTTTTATTAGTGTCGCCACCATAGCGCGTCTGGTTATTTCAGCCAATGGCGAGAGAGCGTCTCGAGGACCTGCGCAGTGAGTTATAATGTCATCAAACGATGAAATTACTTGTGAGGTTAAGACGCTCGAGACCGACCTAAGTCCGAGTTAATGTTTGAACATTCGCAAGAGTCTGTGCCAGGAATATAAAGTCTCGGGGAACATGAGAATAACTATAATAAAAATTTCCGCAAAAACTTTACTATTTCGATACGAATGGCTTCTTTGGTAAACATAAATAGGGCATACGGTAAAGCTTTCCTAGCTAAGCACTAGTAACAGACAAAATCCTTCTGTGTTAGTGAATGTACATAAGTAATATCTTAAACTTTTGGCGCTAAAAATGTTATCTATTAAAGTAGACAGGTATGATCCAAACTTACAAATCGGATAGAAGAAAACTCAACATTTTTGGTACACAATATCCACAATCATTTTTAAAATAGTCATTGTATTTCCTTTACCAAATGTGATTACTTTTCTTAGAGATTCCACTTTGATCATGCAGTATTTACATGAAATTTCTTTCACCTTTTTCAACACCCTGGATTGTAAACTTTTTAAAAAGAGATAATCCTTCTAAATGATTTCCCCAGCTTAATTTTCTGTTGGGATCTCTCTAGGTGAGCGTCAACTAAGATACTAGTTTATTAGCCCGGAATGATATTGGTGGGACCGTTGGTGCACAAAGATGAGACAGTCTGCCAAAGGCGACACCCTTTTTAAATACTTGAACGGGCGACAATCTCCACAAAATGCCGACTTTTTCCTCGTGGAAGTATGATGTAAGGGGAAGTAAAATTACCCCCCCCCCGCCCAAGGCGTCACTCACTTCAGCAAAGCTCCGGGTAGAAATATATCCGAGGCCTTCATACTTTAGAAAAGTCAAACCTAATTTGACTTTGACGCTATGTTAGATACCGTTTTAAATATATATCACACGACAGGGGCATCTTCTCGTGTTGGAAGGTTTTAAAACGCAATTAATTTTGTAAAGTTTTAATCACAAATATCTTCATTTGGTTTAATGTACAATTGTTTTGCTGTGAGCTAATGAAAAAAAACAACAAAAACTTATTCCTGGCTGTTCATAACGCTGGCCGTCCCGTCCCATTACACGACATTTTACAACCAGTTATTTGGAGACTATCATTAACCTTCCAGGGTCGAGGGTCAAGGTGAACGCACGTCCGTTCAACCGCCATTAATGTCTTCCAGCGTCCAGAACCATGGCTGGGGTCGACCCCATTTCTTTTGATCACCGTTCATTGGCATTTTATCACGTGATTGTGTTGGGGGTCTTTATAACGTGTTTAAGTGTAAGGAAATTGATTTGAACCATACTGAAAGCCGAGGACAAAAAAATTAGGAACAAATTCTTTAAAAGCTTGATATTTCAGAAACGTACTACTAGCAGATATTTTTTACATACATTTTTTTATTCTATATTTTCATATTCTCATACTCATTTGTTCAGTCCCAACTCAAATTTAAAAAAAATAATAATAATAAAACAATCAGAATGGGTCCTAGAGAATCAAATATAAATTGTTCATTGATAATGAAGTGGGAATAGAACATATAAATACTATAGAACTATAAATGAACAGGGTATTATTGATTGTAGAATGTTAGTAGATCATTGAAAATATTAATTTAAATAGTCCATTTAGTATAAAGTTCTAATCGAAAATCTATTGATAACCAGTTATCCTTGGAACATTTACTCAGGCCGAGAAACATTCATTTATAAGATCAGTAATGTATAAAACCAATATATAATTCAACATTTTAAGACTAATATAACTTTAGAAAGTTTGGTTCAGTTACCTACCACCACCAGTTTAGTATGAGATTAGAGCCGAAAATAAGAACAGAAGATTTCGTTCGCCCTGTGAAATGTATAGGTGCTCAAACAGTATCTTTACCTCTTATTGAATAGCACCGAGGGAGCTGTTAACGATCATTATAATAGCAAATTACAATACTTCAAAATTATTTTTTTTATCACCCTTACAGAATTCATGAAATGTTTATCATTTTAGAAAATTCTAGAATTATAAAGTATAACTACTTTTAAAAAAAAACCATTTCATTATTTTTTGAATTTTTAAAAATTCTTGGGAAATATTGAAATTAAAATAATTTCAATTCACATTTTAAAAACCTAAAACCTATTGACAACACGTGCAATGTTGTACAAGAATAAAGCCCAAATATTTTGCCGAGTTGGATCAATATCCGCCATGCAAACCCTAAACGAGCATAAAAATGTTTGATTTAATTTACCATACATTTTACTCTGAATATGTTCAATTTATTTTCTTCAGTTATTGTGTCTTAGTTAAAGGGTTTAAAGCCTGTTATTTGTTGGTTTGTTGTATAATAAAGGAGGTTTACCAGACATTACACTAAGGCCTGTCTGTATAAACAAATGTATCTTGCTATACTCTGCATTAAAAACCAAACAAACTAAAAAACATTGTTTAAACAACCATTGCATAAAATAATGGTAGGGATGGAGACAGACGTCTAGAAATATTTCGGTAGTATTCTTGTTAGTTTATTATTTTTTTTAGTCTACTTCCTGTTTCAAAGTTGCAGTTCTCAATTATTTAAAAATGTACCCCTCGGCTACATCTTTACTTATTGTTTCTGAAGTTATGCTTAAATTGGGCTTCAAGCTAAGCGCACCAAACTAACTTGTAACCTCATTCAGTGGTGTGCACCGAATCCTACACTTGTCAGACATGAAAAGAGAGTAAACTTTGAGATACTCCTATTTTTAGGAGTGGCGTCTGCTTTATGCCTTGATTGCCGAAAAAAACTGTGGATCGATTTTTAACCCACTTCCTCGTATGCTACTCAAATTTTTCAGGCAGACTCGTGCCGATGATAATATGAACTGTCAAAATGTCAGATCGATCCGATGAACTGTAATTAAATTAATGAATTTTTAGATTTTCTCTAATAATATCTACGTAGCTTGTTATTTTTTGTACTAGAGTATCGCGTTGCGTATTATATTTAACAATTTTAAAAATATTTTCTTGTCGCGTGATGCGGTGCGTATTATATTGACGATATTTTGTTTTAAAAATATTCCCGATCTGTAAATGTAAATGTCAGTAGTTGCTAGTCTGTCTCACGGTGCGCACCATATTAAACATGTTTTTATAATCCCTTTCCCGTGATCATATTGACCCGAAATTTAGCAGCCAGACTGTTTAAGTTTTTCTTTTGTAACGCAAGTTCCCTTGGGAAAATTGCGCTTATATATTCGAAATATCTGTCAAGCTTGAACCTGCATCTCCGCCTGAACCATACCAGATAGAGCGTTCGGGTCTTTTGCAAATATGCTAAGGAGGTCCCAAAGATGTGCAACGGCCGAAAAAATACCGAAAACGTTTACTAGTTTTCCTGAAAAAAAAGAAAAAAAAAAAAAAAAAAAAAAACCAATTTCTCGCCAACCATAACATCTACTGGGTTAAAACAAACGTAAAAAAAAAGGGCTAATAATATTTGGAACAATGTTGGAGAAGGTATTTTTTCAAAAGACTCTTTTCGTTCGACTCCCGTATTTTTAGAAGCAATTTTTTAAAGCAATTGTTTTGTTTTGTTTCAAAATTATTGATTTGAAATTACTTTTAATCTAAACCAGATTAATAGTAAATGGGGTTTTCCCGTTTTGTGAATGCTTATGTTAGACTGTTTCGTGGTGCGCATTATATTGAACATTTTTGGTGTGATGTAGCGTCAGGGGATATGACGTCATAATTTTGTTTAGTTTCTGAATTACTGATTTGAAATGACTATTAATGTAATCTAGACTGATTTCATTTGAATAAAAAATAGACAATTCTTCGCTGTATATAGCGTTTAAATACTAATTCGAGTTTTTATTACTTGTTTTACTATAAATCCTTTAGATCTATTGATCTATATGCAACATAACTACAGTTTTGTATTTTTGGATTGTCGTCGTAAATAAAGTATTTTAGTCAAAAACGTGATTTTTTAAGTTTTTTAAAAAGTATTTGATGGGAAGTCGAAGACTGAAATCTGATAATAATTAAAATTAAAATATAATGCTGCCTCATGTTAAAATTTATTTCATAAATTTAGAAGAGAAATAAATTTGAAAAAAGAATTATCGTATTGTTTGAAGTATTAAAATTAATGAAAACGTAAGACTAGACTAAAACCGCGGAAAAGCGTAGGTTGCAACAATCTTCTGTAAAAGAAGGAGCGTCTGTAACTGTGATAGATACGATAGATAATGGTGGTTGAGGTATTGTGTATAATTAAATCGCCATCCTTAGTTAAAAATAACTCATCATCAATGTACAATAACGTAGACCTAGTCCCAGGATTCAAGCACTGGCACACCATGTTTTAGCTGCCATTTAAAAATAACTCATCATCCATGTACAATAACGTAGACGTAGACCTAGGACCAGAATTCAAGCACTGGCACGCCGTGTTTTAGTTGCCATTTAAAAATAACTCATCATCCATGTACAATAACGTAGACGTAGACCTAGTACCAGGATTCAAGCACTTGCACGCCGTGTTTTAGTTGATATTGAACGCTACTCGCTCGAACGGTTCCAGAAATAATCAAATCTACCCGAGAACTTCGTGAACCAAAAGTTCTAACACAAACGTTACTTAAACGTTGGCAATCGATCGCAGTAGGTGGCCTTGATTTCAACGCCGTATCAAAATAAAACAAACAGCAGACGTTTCGTTTCTCTCTTGTTGAAAGAATTACAATTATATTATTGCCGGAGTGTTTAGATTATTGACTGATATAACGTTCGACACATTACGACGGGGCCAGGTGCAGAGTGGTCACTAGGGTTGGTGTCACCCGGGGCGGCAGCTCATGGTGTCACCCGGGGCGGCAGATCATGGTGTCACCCGGGGCGGCAGCCCATGGTGTCACATGGGGCGGTAGCTCATGGTGTCACATGGGGCGGTAGATCATGGTGTCACATGGGGCGGTAGCTCATGGTGTCACATGGGGCGGTAGCTCATGGTGTCATCCGGGGTGGTAGCTTATGGTGTCACCCGGGGCGGTAGCTCATGGTGTCACCCGGGGCGGTAGCTCATGGTGTCACATGAGCGGTAGCTCATGGTGTCACATGGGGCGGTACGTCATGGTGTCACATGGGGCGGTAGCTCATGGTGTCACATGGGGCGGTAGCTCATGGTGTCACCCGGGGTGGTAGCTTATGGTGTCACCTGGTGCGGTAGCTCATGGTGTCACCCGGTGCGGTAGCTCATGGTGTCACCCGGGGCGGTAGCTCATGGTGTCACATGGGGCGGTAGCTCATGGTGTCACATGGGGCGGTAGCTCATGGTGTCATCCGGGGCGATAGCTTATGGTGTCACATGGGGCGGTAGCTCATGGTGTAACCCGGGGCGGTAGCTCATGGTGTCACATGGGGCGGTAGCTCATGGTGTCACATGGGGCGGTAGCTCATGGTGTCACCCGGGGGTAGCTAATGGTGTCACAGGGGGCGGTAGCTCATGGTGTCACATGGGGCTGTAGCTCAGGGTGTCACCGGGGGGTAGCTCATGGTGTCACATGGGGCGGTAGCTCATGGTGTCACATGGGGCGGTAGCTCATGGTGTCACCCGGGGCGGTAGCTCATGGTGTCACATGGGGCGGTAGCTCATGGTGTCACCCGGGGCGGTAGCTCATGGTGTCACCCGGGGGTAGCTCATGGTGTCACCCGGGGCGGTAGCTCATGATGTCACCCTCACACGACTTAATCCACAGAACTCCTCCGATTTTTCCAGTGCCAAATAACAGGAACATAAATATTTTTGTATTTTGGTGTCATCCCGCTGATGGTGTCATCCGGGGCGGCCTACCCCACCGCACCCCCTAGTGACGCCACTGGCCAGGTGGTCGAGTTGGAGAGAACAGTCAGAGTCACCCATTAAACGACCCAAACAAAAGCTCTTTTAAAAAAATGATATTCTTGTCATTGTTTTCCTAAATACAGAGAAGGTAGACACGGCTACTTTAATTACGTTTAAAAAAAAGTGAACCTCACATTCACATTCGGTGTTTGCAAAATAATAATAAACTTTGATCTGACGTTATGGTCACCTTATGTTATAGTTCAGATAATTAAGCCCACAAAATCATATAGAAATGATTTGTTTCGTTACTAGGGTTGGTTTCATCTTGTGCTATAAACGCATGGTGTCAGCCTACATATTTTCCCCAATTGGAATTTGTACCGCATAAAACCTGCTTAAATACGCAACTTTCTCATAAACTATAAACCTATCTATAACCATAAATAAAGTGAATTTTTAAAAAGAAAACGAAAACCAATTTATGATGATACAATTGGTGCGAAGAACTTTGTTAAAATGTTTTTATCTCTTTTTTTTTTTACCAGTAGCGCAGTCACCACGGTATAGATCGGGGCTACGAAGACGGCAACACCAGAGGTTGGGGGGGGGGGGGGG
>MUZC01000861.1:39267-52895 GCA_002072015.1 Radix auricularia
TGGTGGGGTGGGGTGGGGTGGGGGTGTTGGACGGTGTCTTATTCGTTCAATGTGAGGGCGAAAGTAGAACTTTTATTTCTGAATTTTTGTCATATAGCATCACAATTCCCAGTTTGCGATAAATATCATATATCAAGTCGTAAAACGAAAGTTGAGAAGCTTTCATTCAGTTCAGACGTCATGAAAATATTTATTTAAAAAAAAAAAAATGAAAAATGGATATTAAATTAAAAAAAACAACAACAAAACAATAAAAACCAGGGAGTTGTAATTTTTAAAACGTAATAATAATGGGTTATGTTATTGATAAAAGATTAAAAAAATGATTTTACCATTTATATTAAAAACATTTTGTGTGTGTGTGGGTGGATCTCGAGTTTTATAGCGTTCAAGCATTATGATTAGCGTAGGACGCAATAATCTTCTGTATAGAAGGAGCGCTTGTAACATATAAGATAAATAAATAACATCTATATAAAAAAAAATCTTCTTCATTATATTCATCTCTCCACCCCTCCCCCACCCCGGTGACCAAACGATACCTCGATGACAATGAGACATTTCAAACATGGCGGCGTCTTTCCCCAACCACGTGTTCACTCACGCCTTTCACGTGCTTTTATTGGTTTTTTCTTACTTGCCCGAGGATACATGCGCCATTTTAATGCTTATTTAATTTGTTGGAGAAGAAAAAACCCAAACAAAGTCAACGTCTCAGACATATTTTTAAAAAAAAATTATTTTCACTTCCGGCCACAATTCAGTCGTATCATGTTTTATTATGTAAAATATTTTATTACGACACTTTGATAAGTTTCCATTCCCACTAGACACACTACCTACTCAGAAATGATTTATCATTAAAGCCTGAATTAAAAAAAAAAAAAAAACTTGTCAATGAAATGAGTGTTGCCTGGAGAGCAGGGAAAGATGTTTGGATCGCATGTATCTTAGAGTATATACACACACACACACGTACGTACACACACACACACACACACACACACACACACACACACACACACACATATATATATATATTATGTAATAAAATTATTTAGGCTGTTAACGATTGTATGTAAGCTCCCTTATTGTATGGAAGCTCCCTTTGTTGTATGGCAGCTCTCTATCGTGTGTTGATCTGCATTAATGTCTCGAAAACGTTTTGCGAGGGGACAATTCACGGATGTTTCTAGAGGGATATCTAGAGGGATATTTAGAGGGATGTCTAGAAGGATATCTAGAGGTATATCATAAGGGATATCTAGAGGGATATCATAAGGGATATCTAGAGAGATATCTAGAGGGATGTCTAGAGGGATATCATAAGGGATATCTAGAGGGATATCATAAGGGATATCTAGAGGGATATCATAAGGGATATCTAGAGGTATGTCTAGAGGGATATCTAGAGGGATGTCTAGAGGGGATATCTAGAAGGATATCTAGATGGAAATCTAGAGGGATATCATAAGGGATATTTTGACGGGATATCTAGAGGGATATCTAGAGGGATATCTAGAAGGATATCTAGAGAGTTATCTAGAAGAATATCTAGAGGGATATCTAGAGGGATATCTAAAAGGATATCTAGAGGGATATCTAGAAGGATATCTAGAGGGATAGTTAGAAGGATACCTAGAGGGATATCTAGAGGGATATCTAGAGGGATATCTAGAGGGATATCTAGAGGGATATCTAGATGGATATTTAGAGAGATATCTAGGGGATATCTAGAGGGATATCGAGAAGGATATTTGGAGGGATATCTAGAGGGATATCAATAAGAGCCGTTGACCTCAGATGAGAAATGACCAGAGAAAACTGTGATGCTTATTTTACCTACAAGAAGTTCATGAATTGGATAAGTAATGTGGTGGATCTAAGGTTTCTTGGGGGCAGTTATCGAAGTTGTAGGGTAAAGGTTAGCACTATTCGAGATATAACATTAGTGTATTCCCATCATATATATTTTGCGTATATATTTTCACAACGTCGGCAATTTCGTGAAATTGTTAGGTATTAATTTAGCAAGTAAATGCTCACAGATAAAAAAAAAAATTGAAATAAAGTTTTTAAAATGTGTCATTACTACATATTCCTACATTATTACATGTACTGTATTAATGAGGAACATAAGTGTATGTGTTTGTATTTTACAAAGACTAATGGAATTTTACAAATACACTTGGCACACACATATAATCAACCAGAATAAAATACCTGGGTGTTTTCAACTGTTTACATTTCATTAGGAGTATCGGCTTATAACATTAATTTTATTATGTTTTCATAAGTGTTATTTTTAACAATGGCTTCGTCACCATTTGGTTGAAAGGCTCTAGAAAAGAAAATAGTATTAAAAATCAACAAATCATAATGGCCTATTTTAAAATACTTTGTAAGATTGACCTCACAATATTAACTGTTACCATCCCTGGAGTTCCAAAGCAATTTCTCTTTCCTGAATACATTTTCCCTGCATTTGTTGGGGTTTTTTTTCCAGTGAATTGACCGATGTAGTTAAAACGTTTAAATATTATTCTTAAATTTAAAAAAAAAATGTTTTTGTTAAAAATATTTTGTTTGGAGCTGAGGGAACTGAAATTGAGAAAACCTAAACACATACAGTTGGCTACGATACTCAAGTATTGAAAGCCTCTGTTGCATTTAAAACTAATGTTATAATTCGCGTCCATTATGTGGCTGATGCAATGAAGCCCAGAAAACAAATGTTACTTATTTTTATAACAAATATTTTTTAGATCCCCGTTATCTTTCATAATTGAATCACACCTGCAACTGGATCCCATCGGTGAATAGGATCCAAAGGAGAGTAGGATACAATGAGAGACTGGGATCCTGTTGGGGAATGAGAGTTTACAAATGTTATGATAAAAGCATTGTTTGTAAACGAAGTAATAAAAAAAAAAAGTAAAGTTTTTCTGAGAGAAACAGCAACGAACCATCAAATATTCAGCGTTTGGGGAAAATCTAGATAACTCCCGCGAACATGAGATGAAGTTTTAGAGCGAGTTAATTTTTTTTTCAAACGGTTATATTAAACAAAAAAGAAATCACCGTCATCTGATAAATAGGAAAGGTCATCTAACAGTTGAAAAAAAGGCATCTGACAAATAGGCAAGATGAAACTGATAACGAAGCAGGGCTTTTCTGTTGAATGATGTTTGTGCATTAGAGAAACAGGCCAATTGTATCTGATTATCAGAAAGGTGATGCTGATAGATAGGGAAGATGAGTTTGAGAAATAGGTAAGGCGCACCTAAAGCGTGGGAGGGGGCGACTTGGTCTAGCAGAAAAAAAGAAAGAGAATCGATCTGAATGCGCATGCGTGACGTTACAGGATTTTAAAAGGTTTGTTAGAGTCATTTCTGATAAAAAGTAATACAAAATTTAAAGTCTTACTCTTAGCAACAAATAATCTATTCTACAATTTAAAAATCTATTCTATAATATATAAAAATCTATTATAATTTTTTTTTTGTAATCTCGAATAAACTACTCGAAAAACCGAAAGTAAAGTTAAAATTTTAAAAATAATCTCTAATTAAAGGAAAAGAATAGAGACAGTTAATAAGCCAGATTGTATGTCTCCAGAGGTTGTTTTTTTTTTTTTTTTTTTTTTTTTTTTTTTTTTTTTTCAAAAATAGACCTGCAATAATTTGTGTCACCAGAGGCGTAGACTTTTGTTTTTAAAAAAATAGACCTGCAATAACCTGAAAGCTAATCAGTAAAGACGAAAAGTATGAAAACTTTAATGTTTATTAAAAATCAAATTGTGGTTGTGGTGATAATCAAGATTAAAAAAAAAAATAAACCAAATAATTCAAAATGAAGCAACTCACTTGACGAGTCGGTCTGTAGATCGATCAAAATAAATGAACTAGTTAAAAAAAAAAAAAGAAACGGATAAAATTCAAAATATCTGCTCTGAATGAATTTAAAAAAAAAAAAAACCTGAGTCCTTTGATGTAAAGACTCCATTCGTTCTCTGACTCCAACTGGTCGTAAAAAAAAACTTGAATCCGGTACGTGCGACATTGAAAGACGTACAAAATTACTCAAATAAATGTGGGAAACTCAAGAGTAATCGGTCGTTTGTTGCACAGTGTTTCTTTCTGAAAATGTCTGTCGAGTGAGAAAACAGGACAATTTATGTTCGGCAGTGCCCATAATGTAAGAAGCCCGAGAGAGTTCAAGCGTGTCATGAAATGTGCAGCTAAGAAGACTCCCAACTGAACAAACTGACAATTTCATTGATTGATCAAGCACGTGACCGAGAGTGTCCAACGTTATACAGAATAGACTCAAAGAATGATCTTTTCAAAAGTCGCACCACTTTTCACTAGTGCGGATAAAATAAACCGGCATTTCCCTATTCTTCTTCTTCTTCTTCTTCGTTCTCAATATTGAATATTGAGTTATGCGCGTTTTGCGCCAATTGGCCCGTGGTCTCCGACTTCAGCCTGCTTTATTTTCTGGATTTGCTTCCATAGCCTTTGGTCAGCCAAGGCCATCTGCAGGGCTGCAGTAGATTTTTGACAAGTGATGCAGCGTTCACATGCCACGGCTAAGGGTTCCAAGCATTACCCCGCCGCTTTTCGCCCATTTGGAGCTGGGTGGAACTCGGGGACGCCCTAGGCCCCGGGAGCGATTCCTTGGCTTCCCATGGATTCGAACTCGTGACCATCGGAACGACAGTCGAGCGCGCTTGCCACTCGACCACCGCGGCCCCATTTCCCTATTGACTTTATGAAATAATCGATTGCGACAGAGTTGAGCTGAAAACTGTTTTATACCGGGGCCTCCACTTCCTTAATCGCGTTGATCTCTGACCAAATGATGAGTGGGGTCGCTGGCGAGTCAATGAACCACGTCACTTTGCGATTTGTTTTCTGAGTGCTTCTTACAGATGTTGGAGCAGCTCTCTGATAACTGCTATCCGAATTAAGTTGTCATTTACTATAATGGATACACTAAGTATCTTTTTATTTACTGAATTGTTTTATAGGAAAACTCCTTAAATCCACACAGACGCCGGCCAGATCCGACTGTGCCGGTAATGGCAAGGGCAAACAACGCTAAACATATTTTGTTGCGTCTAAGCTAAAGTCGCTTTAAGTACATACTCTGGAGAGATAGACATTTCTCTCTTAAGGCTTTCGATAACACCAATACTCCAATCACCATGAAGCATAGTCTAAGCATGGGACTCACATGCTGCACTAGACCCAGCCATACTCTCCCCAGCCAAACGCAAGGGTTGGGTATACAGTGCTGACCGTTAGATCCCCTGACCTGGTCCAGCTCGCTGAAGTAAGAGTTGTTAAAGAAATGCTCTGTCCTCATTTGGGTCATCAGGACCTGGTATCGGTGACTCGTTTCAGCCACTTGTCTTTTTAAGCATTTAGTACATTGATCAAGATTTAATTGTTTGTCTTGATCTTGCATTTTATTTAAAAGCTTTACCGCAATTCTATTCTCTCTATCTCTTTTCTCTCTCTATCTTGGTGTTTATGTAACATGCATACTATATATATATATATTTAGCCCCGCTTTTTGACTGCAAAACATATTTGAAAAAAAAATGCATTCAAGTATATTGCTGTGTGGTTATTACCAAAGAGTGATGCCTCTTCCCACCAGGTGCGTCAGAATACACAACGCCAACGTCCTTGAATTATAAGAATATTCAAATGACCCGACGGTCTTTGACACAAAATATTAACTCGGTGGTGTATTTATATTTAGGTTTTAAAAAAATTGATCGCAAAAAAAACAACAACCAAATTTTCTTTTATGTACTGAGTGTCTCAGAGTCAGTTAATGAATCATTCAGTAGGTGGAGAGACTATTAAATTATACAATACTAGGGCTGCGGAAATTGACGAATAATTAGGCAATTAATCGTTAAAAATTTTAATCAATAAAAACTAATTTGATCGATTAAAATTCGATTAAGATTTAAGAAGATATTTCTAATATTTTTTTCTTTCTATTTATTAATAATTTATATTTTTTGTTACTGACATACTTTTCCCTCACATTATTATTATTTATTTAGAGATGATTGTGTAAACAAAAAGGTTTTTCTTCCTTATTTCTTGCATACCAGAACGAATTTTGCTCTGGTGAGTCACAAAATTTGGGAGCGACTTAACCGATTTCGCGTAACAATTAATAGCAACTTAACGGGATCTATAAATGCGTTATAAAATATAATTAATCAAAATTAATAGATCAATCCAAGCCTAGTCATGAAAAACCTACACTCATGCTGTCATTCATTCCAACATCCATAACTAAGCTAACGTAGCAACAAAAAAAAAAAAAAAAAAAAAAAAAAAAAAAAAAAAAAGTAGCAGTAGCTTCTATTTCAACCAAAATCGCCAAAATCAAAAGTGAAATTTTAACCAATGCAGGCATTTTTTTTTTCTCCAAAATGAATCAAACTTAAATGAAATAACAGAAAAGGGATGTCAGAAAAAAAAAGTCAACATTGTAAAAAATTTGTAAATTATGACACCGATAGAAATAAAGTATTCATTCCTTCATCATTCATTCATACTAACGCAAGGATGCAGCTTTTAAATATTGCCTGTAGATATTATATGATATTATTTTTTAACTCGTTCAAAGCAACTTTAGCAAAGTTTACTGATAGCGTTCTTCAAATGTCAGAAAATATTTTTTTTAAAGAATAATTTCAGTCTAGTGTTGGTGTTTATTTCATCGCGGGTTTTGAAGAAGTCTAATTTATGTTTTGGTGTGAGATAATTAGATATATGTCTTTTCATCTGATACAGAAGCTTCTTCTCATCTGTTGACGACGCTCAATATATACAGAAGATTATTGCGTCCTATGCTTAACTATGGTTTATGTCTAGTCCTGCATTCTTATTTGAGTTTTAAATGTTGATAAAATGTTGGTTTTCCTGGTTTCTTCAGGCAATGCATTCCAAGCCCGAATTCAGGACGGGAAGAAGGAAAACTTGTGTGTGTTTGTTCTTGCATACGGAATTAGAAAGGTTTTTTTTTTATCCTTGTGTCTATCTGAGGATTGTGTTAAGTTATCTTTGTGTTGTAATTTGAAAATTGAATTAATTAGTTTATGTATAATTACTACTTTACTTCTGATTTTTCTATCCTATAGTGTTTCAAGGTTTAATGATTTAACAATGGTGTTACTCTTGTCTGTTTTGAATATTGTCCCGTAACGAATCTGGTAGCTCTTTTTTTAAAAATGTGTTCCAGTTTAGCAGTCTAAACTTTCTCAAATGCTTGTGAGAAGTCTATTTATATTGCACCGATCTGATTATTATTGTTTAAGTTTTTGGGCAGATAATCCAACAAAACTGATTAATTGTGTTTCACATTTCAGATGAATCAAACTCACAAAGGCAAACATGTTGAAATAGAACGACTCGTAATGTTTGAACCACAAAAAAAAACTTACCAGTCTTGTCACAGTCTAGGCTCCTGTTTATGTTGTAAATTTTCGTGAAAATGTCAACCACTGAAACGACGGGTTTTCGCGTTTTATAGTCCACATTAAACGCATATGAAATTAAAAGACACCCGACCCTTACAAAAAAGAAAGTTAAACTCAATCAACTCACCTCGTATTCAAAGTTTTTCCTCCTTCCACAGAACTAATTTTTGTTGTGTGCGATGTTGTTATTGTAGCTGTCCTACTTGCCTCAAATAACGTCTAGTAGAAGAGTTTTCTTCTTTTTGTTCCTAGATACAAGATGTTTGCGCTTTTTTGGGGGGTTGCTGTACTTCTGGGCGTGGCCAATCAAACGTCAATTAAGGTTACTTCCGGTGACGGTGAAAACTTATTACCAGAAACTGAGTTCGATGCTACTAACAAGGTCTGTCAAGTTTTGCTTTTTTTGGTATATAAAATCAATTGTTTCTCTTTCCTCTTTACAATGTTCCTGTTGAATTTTTTGTTTTGATTGCGAGAAAGAAAAGTTTTTTTAGTATTTCCTGAGTAAATTTATCTTTATTATTAATATAAATAATTTTTTTTTTTTAAATTTGGTCACACGTTGGGTTCTCTCGTGTGTGTGAAGTACGCTGATGACTGGTGTAGAGTGAAAATGCTGCGGATACTTAGTACCACGCACGAGGTGGTAGCGTTTAAATACGGTAAATGGTCGTAGTGGGGGGGGGGTCTCCTGACTCCACGCGTGGGCAGCCCGCAAGGCGTGGGCTCGCACCTCGCCACTGGGCAGACTGCTAGGTGCCGCCCACAATAACAAACTTTCACAAAGAGGCGATCATCCATTGCGGGAGGGGGTGGTTGGCAGAGTGTGCAACCGGTTATGGTGTGTGTGTGTGGTGGGGGGGGGACGTCACAGCATGGGTGAGATGTGGGTAAGGTTTTCACTTAAGCCTTGTCAAGATCGTTGTTTTTAAAAAAAATATCCTCATGGGTCACTTAACTTAAGTTACATAAAACAACAAGAAGAAAAAATCAACTAATTTTTGTGTAGGAAAGTTTTAAAAGTTTCACTTTAAACGATGGCGTATGTCATTAATCTTTCAAAGTCTCTCCTGCCATGGTCTTATTCCAATAAATAAACTATGAAGACACTCTGCCTGTGGGTTGATGATGGCGTCATCACGATACTCTCTAACTACTTTTCTCTGACATATCTCAACAAATTAATTCCCCTGGAACAGCGGGAAAAGCTTTTTTTTTTCTGGAATGATACCTATATATTGGATGCACTCTACCTAAAGATATAGCAAACTACTGGAGGTTATTTTAAGAACTTGTCAACAATGATATTAAACTCCCTGGAAAAACTTCGCCTTCCTAAAGTATAATTTTTAAAAAAGCTTCATTTCAAATCGTGGAATTATTGTGTTATAAGGCTTATTACTTTACTATAAATATATGTTTTAAGTTGTAATTACATTAAACTTAAAAGAAAACTTTTAAAATACTGTTATGTTTGATGGTTAGAAATTAATTTGGTGTGAATAAAAAAAAGTTTGTTAATTCTTTTAGTTACCAGGATAACATGCTGATTTGAATGAATTTAATAGTAAGAAGCGTATAAATTTTTTCGCCTCTTATCTATTTTAAAAGAAAATTTACTCATCATTTTCCAATGAAATGATTGATTTATTGTTATACGCTAGAATAAAGAGTTGAAAACAATTTTCTCAATCTTTACTTGGAATTTAGAGTACGAATCCTTTAAGAGGACCCCGCTCCCCTCTTCATTTTTGTTCAATAAGCACAGCTTACATATGACTTCATTTTGGAGTTGCGGGAATGATTTCAAGAGCCTTAGTGTAGACAAACTTTCCTCAAGGGATGCTCTAGATTGTATGTACAAGGACATGCAAGCTCTGGACACTTGTTGCTGATCACTTACTTGTTACATGTACGCTAGGCGTGTGCTTCAAGCGTACAAACCCTGACGACCGGATACACGGTGTATTTCAGAATTCTAAGACTTCTACCGCTACACCGACGACTTAGGTTTTACTTAAAGCTTAAGGTTTAAGAGTACACGCCAATTGCCTCAGCTGGCGTTGTTTAAAAATACCGAGGGTCGGCAATAAGTGATGTTCACAAGTCATTATTAGAAACCTAGTACGAGCGCAAGTTAACGTTTTATTGAAGTTTGTCGCTCTTAATGTCCGTGGCACCAGACAAGTAATTTCGTGTGTCCGTGAGTTGACCCAGTTCTCATTGATCAGTTTCAACCTTCGGGAATCTACGAGCCTTGGGGAGTGTAGTCGGGATTGTTTTTGTTTTCTGATGTTCATTTTGTCTACACGCGTGGATTTGCTTGAGTCACTATTTAAAGAAGGTTTATGATGTGCTGTGAACGCTGATTACACATATATCATAACAAAATTGATCCCAATATCTGACCACGATATCTCCCCGCAATATGTGACTGCCATAACTGACCACAATACTTGACCACAATATCTTCCCACGACAAGACCCACAATATCTGCCCACGACAAGACCCACAATATCTGCCCACGAAATGGCCCACAATATCTACCCACGACAAGGCCCACAATATCTGCCCACGACAAGGCCCACAATATCTGCCCACGACATGGCCCACAATATCTGCCCACGAAAATGCCCACAATATCTGCCCACGACAAGACCAACAATATCTGTCCACGACATGGCCAACAATATCTCCCCACGACATGGCCTACAATATCTGCCCATGACAATGCCCACAATATCTGCCCATGACAAGGCCCACAATATCTGCCCACGATATTTTCCAAAAATATGTGATTGCAATAACTGACCACAATATCTGACCACAATAGCTGATCACAAAATCTGACCACAATAGCTGATCACAAAATCTGACAATAACTGACCACAAACCAATATAAGTGATCTTTAATTGTCTTGGAAGATCAAACAAGTAAGCTGAAATTAAAAGTAGCATCAGGGCCGATACCATGGATGTTATACTACAGCTAAAGCCATGATCACATATACCTTATCTTATTTATCTTATCTGTTACAGAGGCTCCTTCTATACAGAAGCTAATTGCGTCCTACGCTTATCTATGGTTTGTGACTAGCCCTGCATTGTTATTAGCTAAAGCCATGATGACATATATTCAAAATAAATTCGTCTGAAAGAAATCATCTAACCCCAGTCTTAGTTTCTGGGGTTTCAATTTTTGTATTTCTTTAACACGGAGTTTTTATTTGAAGTTACTTCATTTCCCGGCAAGTTCACTTACTTCCGTCGGCCTTATTGTCCATGTTGTTACTGCTGGATATTTATACGGGGAAAAAAGAAGAGAAGAAAATTTAAAATGACATTACCGATTGATATCACTTTTTTCTTGCTTAAGAAATGTAATTTACCTCTGTAAAAAAAACGCAAATACACCCAAACACGACAGCCAGTTTAAAAAGGAGAGAGAATATGACAGAGAGAGACAGATAAAAAGAGAGAGAAAGGGAGAGAGAGATAGAGAAAGAGAGAGAGAGAGAGAGAAAGAGAGAGAGAGAGAGAGAGAGAAAGGGAGATAGAGAGAGAAAGAGAGAGAGAGAGAGAGAGAAAGGGGGAGAGAGAGAGAGAGAGAGAGAGAGAGAGAGAGAGAGAGAAAGAGAGAGAGAGAGAGAGAGAGAAAGAGAGGCCCACGTAAAATATTATGATGAAAAAATACCCCCCAGCTCATGTCAAATAAAATTCAATCAAAAAGGAATTATATACACCGTCTACGTAAGCCAGGCAGCTTGCGCAAAGATCGTCTGCTGGTGAGGGAATGGGATAACTTCCAGCAGTAACTTTTGAAAAAGAAAACCGGCAATATTCTAACTGGAATACGTCACATGTCACATCGCTGCATAGGTACGCATCTCAAGTCTAAAAAATATCTTCCAAGGTAATAACATTTTCAGTTCCAGATAATAATTTTTCATCTGGAATATTTGTTTCCCGAGCAGACGTCACCGCCGATAAATCAACGACTGAAAACTCAAATGTCATAAATCAGAGTCGAGGAATCACTGACTTCTTCGGCGTCACAGAGCAGTTAACTTTCATCTCCTTCGAACTATGGATCAGCTGTAGCAAAAAAAACTCTCGTGACTTTTAGTTCCATTATATTTTACGATATGAAATGTTGAGCGTCAGAGCCAATACTGTCATACTAACAGTAGTACCGGAGACAAACACGCAAACTAACAAGTGAACGGTAGAGGGCATAAAGAGTGGGACGTTGACCATTTAAAAAAAAAACTTGTAGAGCAGTGAGAGTAAATTAAAACGCATGGCCACATCACGTTTGAAAAAGTGGAGTGATTGGGGGTGGGGGGAGGGGTTTATGTATCAGGACAACAGGTGGTTGACCATGGACTATTGGACCATGGACGGTTTGACTGTTGCCGATTGGACCATGGTGGGTGGGACTGTTGCCCATTGGACCATGGAGGGTTAGACTGTTGCCCATTGGACCATGGACGGTTGGTCAAAAGAAGGTTAGACCATGGAGGGTTAGACTGTTGCCCATTGGACCATGGACGGTTGGACAAAAGAAGGTTAGACCATGGAGGGTTAGACTGTTGCCCATTGGACCATGGACGGTTGGTCAAAAGAAGGTTAGACCATGGAGGGTTAGACTGTTGCCCATTGGACCATGGACGGTTGGAAAATGGACAGTTGACAGTTGGACCCTGTCGATTTGACCCCTGAATTTTCATTTATTTTTACTTGGTTATTTCCTTAAAGTGTTGTAAATAATGTAGTGAAATTACTAATTTTAATTCAAAATATAAACATAACACACTGATAAAATTATGTTGTTTTGTCGTTTCATAAGTATATAGTGTTTATGCACATACAAAAAGTCATCATACAATAGCCGGGCCAAAAGCTTGTTTATTTTAATATTCGACTTATTTCTTTGTTATACTACAGTTATCATGTTGTATATTAATGCCAATTTGACTTTATTTCAATGTTTGAACTACATTATTATTATCAATGCGTGACAAAATTATATTACTTTAAAAACAATTATTATGATAATGAAGTTGAACGTTGATGTCCAAAGGTCTGTGGTTGAACCGTCATGTGATCGGACCGTGGTGTGGTCGAACAGTCGTGTGGTCGAACCGTGGTGGGGTCGTACCGTCGTGTGGTCGAACCGTGGTGGGGTCGAACCGTCGTGTGGTCGAGTTGACGGGGTCAAACAGTCCGAGGGGTCAACATGTCCCACCAACAGTAGTAACGTACATCCTAGCAACTGGTGCGTCCATCGCCTGACAAATAATAAGCCAACATTTGTCACTGTGAACTGTCCAATGAAAAGAAACCTCACGCTCCATTTTATTAAATATGTCGACAGACTGACAGACCCAAACATTTTACTTAGATTACCCAAGATTCCTGGTCTCCTCAAGACTGAAAATGGCTTTCTTGATCCCCCACATAATTAAAGTCACACATTCATCAATCATTTGACAAAGTTCTTTTTATTCGCCTACTTCTCAACGCTTACGACAAACGATATCACATGACTAGAACACAGATTTAACGCCGGCGACGTGAAACGTTTTCCTCAAGGGGAAAGTACTCACACATCAGTGCCGTATTTCTGGCAAATGTTTAAAAAAAATTTAAATTGTATCTAAATAAGTTGTGTTTTTTTCCTGGACGCCTTTAAAGACTTTTGAAATTATCACCGCCAATAACAACAAATTTTGGTGTTGAAAATATTCTCTACCCTCAGTTTTGTTAGTCTACTATGCATTTGCTTCGTTCTATTTCCTTCAACTTCAGTTCTGCTTATTACAGTACATTAAGTTCTATCTCCTGCACAATATATTATTTTCCCTAATAAGCTGCCTGATACTCATTCATTTTTCAGCTTCGTTCTTTCTTCTAAAATTTTAGCCTTCTAAAATTTATTTACCTAGGATAAAATAAAAAGTTTGTCAGCAATGAAAGAAACGAACATCAAAAACACACTGAGATTTATAAAAATATGGAATATTTAAAATCGAGAATCAAATACTTAGAATTGACCCCCCCCCCTCTCTCTCTCTCTCTCTCTCTCTCTCTCTCTCTCTCTCTCTCTCTCTC
>MUZC01000861.1:64678-77979 GCA_002072015.1 Radix auricularia
TGTCCCCCTCACCTACTTGCCATCATCAGACAGTTCCATGAAAATATGCTTGGCACAGTACAGTTCGATGGAGCTAAGTCAGAGGCCTTCCCTGTCAGCAGCGGAGTTAAACAAGGTTGTGTACTCGCACCAACACTCTTCGCAATATTCTTCTCTGTACTTCTT
The DNA here is from genome assembly GCA_002072015.1 of Radix auricularia. Classification (NCBI taxonomy): domain Eukaryota; kingdom Metazoa; phylum Mollusca; class Gastropoda; family Lymnaeidae; genus Radix; species Radix auricularia. The sequence continues at coordinate 64,844 of MUZC01000861.1, forward strand.
CGATACGCATTCAAGGATAGCAGTGAGGGAATCTGGTTACATACCAGAGCTGATGGAGGACTTTTCAACACTGCCCGCCTCCGAGCCAAGACCAAAACGACGGATGTCCTAATTCGAGAGCTACTATTTGCGGATGATGCGGCACTAACAGCACATACAGAATCTGGTTTGCAACAACTCGTGTCAAGCTTCTCCAATGCCTGCAAAGAATTTGGTCTGCAAATCAGCTTGAAAAAGACAAACATCATGGCCCAAGGCACTCGACCTCCTCCTACCATAAATATCGATAATGAAAACTTGGAGGTTGTGGACAGCTTCACCTACTTGGGATCCAAGGTATCCAATACACTGTCCACTGAAGAAGAAATAAACAGCAGAATTGGCAAGGCAGCCGCAATAATGGCTAAACTATATAAGTGGGTCTGGCAAAACACCAAGCTAACGGAGAAAACCAAACTGTGCGTCCATCGAGCCTGTTTCATCAGTACACTACTATATGGGAGCGAGACATGGACCACTTATACATCACAAGAGCGTAAGCTTAACAGCTTCCATTTGAGATGCCTGCGCCACATCCTTGGTATTAAATGGCAAGACAAAGTGCCTAATAGTGAGGTCCTAATGCGTGCCAATACCCAAAGCATGTTCTCAATTCTTAGTGAAAGACGCCTGAGGTGGCTAGTACATGTCAATAGAATGAGCCCCAGCCGCATCCCGAAGGACCTCCTATATGGTGAACTTGCTTCAGGAAAGAGGAAAACAGGTCGCCCACGCTTGCGATTTAAAGATGTCTGTCAAAGGGACATGAAACTAGCCAAAATACATACAAGTGACTGGGAGTGTAAGGCAGAAGACCGATCTACGTGGCACACAGTTGTCAAAGAGGGCGTCATAGTAGCCGAGGAGCGAAGAATGAAGGAGGCTGCAGACAGAAGAGCTAGGACAAAGGCCAAAACATTTGGAAGCACAGAACTCGTGTGTAAAAACTGTGGCAAAGACTGTCACTCAAGAATAGGACTGCACAGTCACTCGAGAAAATGCAACCCAACCCAACGGTGATGCACCATCGTCTCACGAGACGGAAGGATGCCGGAATTTATGTGCAGAAATATACAAAACCATGGCTAAACGTCGGGCGCGTTTATATTCTGTAGAAGGAACTTCTGTAACAGTTAAGATAAAGATAAAATTTGAAATAACGATCATGGCTTGAAATAATAATTTCATGAGATAATAATTCAATTTTGTAAGTCTAAACATAGGATTTCCACCCACGAGAAACTCAAAGCTTCCTTTATTTATTTTAATTTTTTTTTTGTTTCGAAATAATTATCTTTAAAAATATTTTAAAAATTGTAATAAATTAAAAATAAAAATATTAAAAAAATCAATAAAAAGAAATCATGTAAGTTGAATAAGTTTAAGCAAATGGAAAATTGCTCGACCTCATATTTGAGCTCCTTTATGATGGCGTAATAACTAGAATAATGTCTTATCTGAAATAATTTATACCCACACTCCTCATAACACTCAACGTGTTTTTGCCGCCTTCCCATCCATGCCTAAAGATTCTAATCAATATTTAACAAACTTCCCGCATTCTGAAACTTTACGTGCAAATTCAACTCTTTCATTTTAAGTTCTTTAAAAATTATAACTAGCCATGATGGCAGTAAAAAACTTATTTATTTTATTTTTGTTCTTAAACTTACGCGAACAAAATGTGGTAGACTACTAAAAAAAAATAGGTATAACTTTTGTCACTATATTTTTTAAAAAATCCTACATCCATCTCTGCCTACGTAAAGCAGTCCAAAGACGGACAATGCAACCCCTAACACCGACCTGCATGACCTAACATCACTGGACGGTCTGGTCACATGACATGACCACAGATCTTTGGGCTCTGTTATCTCGTCAAACAACAAGGGGGCGGGAACTCTCCAACCTTCTCTGAACATTACCTGGTGTCGTCTTCTGCTTGGAGTGGCCGTCTGCCTTGAACAGGGCCCAGGCTACGGTTACAACTTGTCAAGGTCACCGAAGGAACAACCTCTACGACCCACACACTCTATACACACCCACACACTCTTTCCTTGCCCACTGACTCTTTCCACACCCACACAGTCTTTCCTTGCCCACACACTCTTTCCAGGCCCACACACTCTTTCCACACCCACACACTCTTTCCACACCCACACACTCTTTCCAAACCCACACACTCTATTAACACACACACACTCTTTCCTTGCCCACATTCTCTTTCCACGCCTACATTCTCTTTCCACACCCACACACTCTTTCCACACCCACACACTTTTTCCACACCCACACACTCTTTCCACACCCACACACTTTTTCCACACCCACACACTCTTTCCACGCCCACACACTCTTTCCACACCCACACACTCTTTCCTTGCCCACACACTCTTTCCACGCCCACACACTCTTTCCACACCCACACACTCTTTCACACCCACACACTCTATATATACACACATGATCCTTCCACATCAACTCCAAATAATCTTTTCCTATAACACTTGTCACACTCTTCAAAGTGTTGTTATTTCCTCAATGCCTTGTCCTAATTCTGCCATAATGCTGTCATAATGCTGCCCTGTTTTTTTATTTACGTACTCCTGTTTTAGATTCTTCTTCATTTTTTTTAAATTAAAAAAAGTCTCATTTCACGTCCTTTAAATTCTTAATCTTTTTCCCTAAAATGATTCAATTCTATTTTTTTTTAAAAAAACATTAAAAAAAAACACGTGTTTTACTTTAGCACTAAATTCATCTTAAACTTAAAGTGAAGAAAGTTGCCTTGAATATTTTTTTTATTACTCTCTTCACTCAATGTTGGATATCACATTGGAATTGCGGTACCGCCTCATCGGCTATATACTGACGTTAGTAGACTTCTCATTGTTTCAATGTAGGATAAAAAAATCATGTTAAGCCTGGTCCCTTTTCGGACTCAGGACGTGTTAGCGCATTTTCGTATTATGTATCAGTACTTATGTTAGATATCAGCATTATGTAGTTATCAGTAATTGTGTTTAGATTTTAGACATATTTTTATGAATTTTCTTGTGTAATGAATATACCTGAATTTTTTTAAATTTAAAAGTCATTTCTTTACATTTTAAAATTTTTTATTTTCTCTTTAATCTAACTACAAGTGGTTTGTGGTCACTGAAATAGGACTCATAAATGAGACATTCTAAATTGTAATCAGCTAATCGCCCAAATTTTGAACATTTTAGAGAAATAAAATAAAAAAATTTTGTATGGAAAATGAGGTCATATGGCACTTCCAGGAGCTCTACTGCCACTACAAGAGGTCGGATCGAGTAACTGAGTGTTGATGCACAAATGGCAGGTCAGGACATACAAAAAACATATATACATCATGGGTCTAGGACTTATGGATGCTGAGATCTAGGGTGATGACAGACGGACGGACGGACAGACGGACAAAACGGATACAATAGCGCATTTCTAATTCTCGAAAATGCGCTAAAAATATGTAGCGGTCTGTGATGTATTTCATACTTGATATAAATCCTTAACAAAAATAAGTTATGGTTGTTGGTGACTGTGACTATTTTTAAATAGAATTATACCGAGGCTGACGTCATAACACTTTTTTGATAATGGTGACACCTGCTGGCTTGTATTTTGTTGTCATTTTGTTCTTTTTTCATTCATAACGGTTAATAAAAAAAATATTTCATAAAAGAATGTGTTTTTAATTCTTTAAAAAAAATCTTTCAATAAACCTCATCTAACTGGACCCGCTTGGAATAAGAAAATGTTCTATCAACTTTTAAACACGCAAGTACAAAAGGTTTGTGATAATCGATTCTTTTTTTTTTTAGGAAAGAAAGAACGCAAGAATGAGAGTAAGACATCCTACACTGACAATCTCAATCATTGTGTCTAAACTAGGGCTGTTATCGATTAAATTAAATTTAATCGTTAACTTTTGAAAAATTACCGATTAATTAATCGATAATTTTGTCAAAGCTAGAAATAAAGATTATGACGTCATTAAACTGAAAATTTCAAGGGAAGTAATAAAAACAGGCAATTGATATTTTTATTAAGTTATTTTTAAAACATAGTTAACAATGAAAATAAGTTAAATAACGTATTAAAGTTTAGGCACTTGAATGAAAATTTCTAATTAATTTTACAATATAAAAGTAATACAGCCATATAGAAATTGTTTGAGTATTAACAAAAAGATAAAAATCATCTTTTTATCCCAAATGGTTCAAAAGTTATGATTTTTTTCTAAGACCTCGTAATCACTTTTTTCAGTAGGTATGTTGTTTTCTTTCACATTTTGTGCAATTTTATGGCATTTTTTAAAATGCCCATAACTTAAGTATTTAATATAATTTAATAGGTATAATATCTGTAGTAGATATATTTAAATATAAGTAGTTCAACATAATGTCCATGAATTTAATTTTTTTTATTGTTAAATAATTAAAAACATAGTGTTCTTTTATATATCAATGTCCTTATAAAAAAGGTTATTTTAAAGTTTACACTTTCCAACTTTCTTTAACGGAGAAGTTTGTATGTAAAAAAAAATAATAAAATAAAAACTATAATTAATTATTTCTTAAAAAATCGAAAAAATTATAAAAACCATTTCTTTAATTTTAATCACTATTTTATCGATTAAAATTATTTTAATCGATAAAATAATTTACCGATTAATCGAGAAATTAATCGGTAATTTCCGCAGCCCTAGTCTAAACATTATAATAATATTTTCTCTAAGTTGATGGCAATTTTTGCCCGGCTAAAAGCTTCTCAAATATCTAAGTCAGTTAACTTTTTGTTTAATTATCTTTAAACAATATCTTTAAGAACTGCAATTTAGACTTTCGAACATCATGAAACATTTCTTTAAAATAATTTTTAACTTTAACACATTTACTCAATTGGCAAGAGTGAAGAGAGAAGACCGTGATGTTGGTAAATGAAAGGGATAGAACATTGACAAATAGGATCAACCGGGTAGACATTGTATACCGGTACCAAGTCCGAATCGTTAGATGTACTCTTTGCCGGATCCAGGTACGCACCGAGCACAAGGGTTGTTAAATTTACCAATAAAGCACAGCCAAGTCGTCATTCCTAAATCATCAAAATTATAATAAATATGGCGGCATGGCGCTAGTCGCTAGAAGCAAACAAGAAATTGTCGTAGAATATTATTTTATTAATTTTATATCTTTATAATTTTGAATTATTAATTTCTATAATAAGGTTATATTTGTTGTATTTTTAACAATTTGTAAATCTTGCTATTTATCGAATTCCAAAATTGTATTTTGAAAGGTATTGTTTATAATAAAAATGTGGCCTTTTGTGTGGGCACTATTTGCTGAGGAGAAGAGTTCTGAAAACCCCCGATATCAGGCGGTGTGAACGTCCACAGCTATTTCCATGTTGGCCCCTTTGAATAACAAAGCCTAAAATAAATGCTTAAAGATTAAACACTTAACACAAAAACTTAGTCAAAACCTTTAAAATGAATATATAAACAATATAATTTCTAAAGATGTTAATTAAAAACGTATGGCCCTTCATCAAATCTATAAAAAAAAAAATGGAACCTACAGGAATAGCCACACTAAAAGGCCCAAATAATAAAACCTATTGTGATAATGAGGCAAGCTAATATCCTTAACGCATATTTTGCATCATCCTTTTCTGCCTCAGGAAAAGGGGAAGATTTAATAAATTTAAATAAAATGAAAGAAATAGGTAACATAACTGTAGACAATATAGGTGTACATTCACTCCTAAAAACACTTTAAAATAAACAAAACTTCTGGCCCAGATGATTTTTTTTAAAACTGAGCAATGAACTGTCCCCAATCCTTGTAGTTCTTTTCGAAGTTTCTCAAAGCCAGGGCAAAGTGCCGCAGGATTGGAAATTAGCTGATGTAATTAGCTGAGTGTAGACTCTTTAAGAAAGGTGATAAATCAGACCCTGGTAATAACAGACCTGTATCACTTACCTATAAATTACTAAAATAAATAATATATAGTAGAATAATTAACAACCTACACTTATATAATTCCCTATGCCCACATCATCACAGCTTTAGAATAAAAGATCACGTGAACAACAGGAAAATAGATGAACTATCAAAAGGCTTAGACAATAATGATCAAATATATAAAATATTTCTTGACTTCTCAAAATTATTCACCTTCTTAGTTTACTAAAAAAACAAACAAACAAACAAAAAAAACATTAACTACTTTTGAATCTCAGGTCCCTTACATCAGTGCTACCCAGAGTTGTGGTCTGCGGACCAATGTCAGTCCGCCGACCATCAGCTGCTGGTCCACAGAAATTATCAAGAAAGAAAAGAAAATATAATTATAATATTCCATGTGCCGCCATTAATACTAACCCAGCTCCGAGGGAATTGAAATTTGGAGATCAGTCCCTTGAGTAATTTAATATAGGCTCTTAAGTTTTTGTATACTAATTTTTTTTTGTAAAAATCCAGTTATTTCTCAATATCTAACACTTAAACTAATTGTTATATAGCCAATATAGGGAAGAAACGTCATAAAGGGGCCCCTGGGGCCAGTGGCGTAGCTAGAGGGGGGCGGTCCGCCCCGGGTGGCACACATTATAGGGGAGGCATTAATGAGCATTTGTAAGGTACAGCCATTTACGACAGCCGCCCTTTTTCTTTTGAAGAGTGGAACAAAAATATTCATAATTTAGACTCTTAACGGATTCGCACATTTGTTTGATTACATAGTGATTATTATAACTAACACATAACCGTTCAAAAATTTTTAATCGCTCAAACAAACAGGTATCGAATTTTTAGGAAAATTAAGTGGTGTACTTCACTGAATATGCTTTTAAAAGAGAACTCTACACAAAAACACATCACCGCTGTGCCGAATAATGTGCTATTAATATCACCACGACAGCTTTTGCATAGAATTTCGACATGCACAGACTGATGCACGAACAAGTACCTACATTGTATGGTGGTTCATAAATTGTGTGTAACTTGCAAGTAGATCTAGTAATTTATATTACTGTTTCAGTTGTCAAAAAATTATTGTAAGATAAATTATTAAAAATTAATTTTATTTTGTTTTTACTGCAACTAGCACAAATAATTTGTGTTTTTAAAAAAGTAATTAAAAAAACTGTTATTTACTTTTTTAAAAAATGTACGCCTATCCAATTAAAGTAATTTTTAAATAATTTGAAATCGTCTATTTAATGGAAAATTATTAACATTTATGAAAAAAGTATGAATACATTAAAATTTCTTCGTTAATAAACACCACAATTTGTGAATTGTTTGTGACATCAACTGCACGCCCAGTCAGAAAGAGAAAAATATGAGTTGGGAAAATTCAGAAGACGTAGTTCTATCTTTACAACAAGAATTACAACGAAAAATTTCTTATCCATGGATGGAATTATTTTAAAAAAATAATAAAAGAACACTTTGATGAGTCGCATGTTCTTGCAAGAAAATATTCATGTATAATACAACTAAATGAAAAATTTGAAAATCTAATTACTTTAATGACATTTAAAAAGAACAGTTCAATATTGACAGAACAAGTATTTAGGTTTTTATGGCTATACCTAAACCAGCGTTTGTCAACCGCTGTTCCGCGGCACACTAGTGTGCCGCGACATGTTTCCTGGTGTGCCACGGGATATTCTCGTAAATTTATATATATATAGTCAATATAGGCACAGAGGTAAATTTTTAAAACATTTTCTAATGGTGGTGTGCCTCGGGATTTTTTTTTCATGAAAAAAGTGTGCCACGGCACAAAAAAAGGTTGAAAAACACTGACCTAAACTATAAGAAGAGGCATTATGTTAGAAAAGCAGGCGAAAGTGCCAGATTGGATAATTATGTACCCAACATTGTGATTTTGCTAACAATTTTTTTCAACTATTGAGTTCAGTATCGCCAGTCATGGAAGAAACTTCTCTAAACTGAGCTTGATAAAAAATATATAAATTCGCTCCCCGATGAGTGATTTAAGACTAAAAATTCGTGCAATATTGTCCACAGAACAAGATATTACAAAAAATTAAAATTTTTATAGCACCATATACGATTTTTCTACTATGAAAGCTAGGCAAGTAAGTGTATACTATAAATTTCTTCGTACAAAATTATTTATTTATAAATACTAAATAAAATCATATATTAATTGTTGATGATTTTTGGGTATAAATTGTAAATTTGGAACATGTTATGTCTCATGGAAAAAGAGTGGGGTGGGGACCTGCGATCTCTGTAACTTTCTTGTGTCCTTTAAAATAATTATATTGTATTTTTATAAGTGTGTATTTATGGTTATATCATCTGATGGGGCCTTTTATATTTCTGTTTGCATAAATAAGGTAAGCAATGGTAAAAATTTTACCCACCTACACTTCGTTTCAAATATTATCATTTATTCATGTTTATAAATATATAGAAACCACCATACAACTAGGTGCCGCCCATAAATGATGTCACGCGATTTTGGCTGATTTTTCACCCCCTTGTCATACGTCGTCTCAAAACCTTAGACCCCTTCTTATATATGAAGTCAAAAGGCCCCCCCCCTTTTATTTTTTAAAAACCTTTTTTTTCTTTTTGAAAATGAGCATGTTTCAAACGATTTTTTTTTTGGTCATTTCAGAATGTGTTTAGTGTGAGTAATATCGTAACACGTGTGAAGCCATGTAAAACGTCCTTGAATAAATTGGAAGCAATCAAAGTTTTAAGTAGAACATTTATTTAAAGTTGCTTGCTTTCACGTGACATCACAGTTGTTTAAAACAACAACAACCCCCTAGTTACACATGTGTGAATACCCCTTCTTCAGGTGCATGACGTCATTTATGGACGGCCCCTAAAAGGGCGGCAAATTGGAGATCGCCCCGGGCAGCAAAAGTTCTAGCTACGCCACTGCCTGGGGCCCATTCGGTGCAAAATGTCATTAATTTTCAAGCCTGTTCATTTTTAATTCAGTTTCATCATGGACATATTCCTAAAGATCGTTATAAAGAGAATGGGAAAAATAATATTAAACGTATACGAAAAAAAGACATTTGGGGCCCTCGGCCCCGAAGAAGTCGACATTAGAAGTTCATTGCCCTTAAGTATTTAATATGGGCTCCAAATTGTGTATACAAAATTTGGTTAAGATCCATTCATTTACTTAGTAGCTAACGCATAAACTAATTTCTATATAGCTCATATTAGCACAAAAAAAATAATAATAAAACGAAATTAAGGGCCTCAGGGCCCATTCAGGGCAAGATATAAAGTTCAAAAAATCTGTTCATTTCAATATGGATAATAATGAATACATTTATCATTATTTGTCAAGATCGTTAATAATTGAATTGGGGAATAAAATCTTAAATGTTTACAAAAACAGGTATTTTGGGCCCCCAGCCCCGAGGGAGTTGCCATTAGGAGTTTAGTGCCCTGTAGTATTGTAATATTGGCTATCAAGTATTTATATACAAAGTTTGGTTCCATCGATTTGGAAAATAGCTAGCGCTTAAACTAATGTTTATATAGCTCATATACGCAAAAAAATGACATTATGGGCCTCCGGCACCCCATGTGTGTTTAATTGAGAAAAAAAATGTGAGTTACCATCCCAGGAGCATACTAACAGTCTCAAAAATTTTCAGGATGATCTGGTGAATGGTTTAGTCAGCTATAAAGGACAAGCAAACACTCGTGTTTTTGTGTGTAGTTTTCATATAACCAATACGTATACCGATTAATTTTCCAAACAAATCGATACATTTTTGGAGCAAACTTAAATTTTCTAAAGAGTTTGCATTAGTTATAACAACTAATATGTAATTTAATCAAACAAATAATGTGCGACCCGCTTATTAAGACTCGAAATTATGAATATTTTGTTTCACCATCATTTTACTTTTTCAAAAAATCAAAGAGCGGTTGTGGGAAATGGCTGTATTTTTAACTGCCCACAAATGCCGCCCTCAAAATGTGTGCCGCCCGGGGCGGACCGCCCCCCACCGCCCCCTCTAGCTACGCCACTGACTGATATGTTTTAATAACGGTTATGCCAGAAGTCTTCGCGAAAGTGTGCACAAATAAAAGTCCAAGTTTCAAAGCAAACGGACAAATAAATTATTTATTAAAAAGTTTACTAAAGAAGAAGTGATATTAAGGGCCCCCACCCAAAAATGAGTTTTTCTGTAACAATATAATTATAAAATTTTAATCCTTTAGCTCTCATTGCTGATCTAACAACTACACTAGAATTAAGTGTTTTAGTTTTCATTCTTTTCCTTTTATTAGTTTTTATGTCTGTGACAAGTGAAAATATTCTCTCACATTCTGCATTAGAATTAGGAAGACTTAAAACTAATTTGGCTAATTTAGATATATTAGGGAATTTTGGATCATTTGAGAAATTTTTCATTTGTCATATGTCATGCCAAAGTTCATCAATAGGTTTTATTTTGAGAATTTCTATTTGCTTGCTAGTTTACTTCCAATCACAACGACACACCGACCAATTGATGGTTGTTTTGCAGAGTTGGTGACGTCTGTGTGCTCACGTGTTCAATCTGGCTCAATAACAGACTGTCTGTCAACTGTCAACTGTCAGTGACAATTTTGGGAAAAACCTAGCCAAAACGTCAGGAAAAAAACTTAGATCCGAAATAAAAAAATCATGTTAAGCCTGGTCCCTATTGGAACTCAGGACGTCTTAGCGCATTTTCGTATTATGTATCAGTACTTATGTTAGATATCAGCATTATGTAGTTATCAGTAATTGTGTTTAGATTTTAGACATATTTTTATGAATTTTCTTGTGTAATGAATATACCTGACATTTTTTTTATTTAAAAGTCATTTCTTTACATTTTAAAAAAATTTATTTTCTCTTTAATCCAACTACAAGTCATCACAAATGATGACGTAAAACTCTCTAAACTTTTACACATATTCTAATGACGTCAACTAAAAAAAAAAACAACTAATTCTTTTGCACGCTTTCGCACCACTCTTGAATGCTGGAGAAACTATGTATCTAACTTCCGGCAATGGCGGCCGTTCCCTGCGCTAGTGTTACCTCTCGATTCGAACTATTTTTTGGTAGTTTTAACGGGGTTTTTTAACGGATCGAGTAACTGAGTGTTGATGCACAAATGGCAGGTCAGGACATACAAAAAACATATATACCTCATGGGTCTAGGACTTATGGATGCTGAGATCAAGGGTGATGACGGACGGACGGACGGACGGACAAAACGGGTGCAATAGCGCATTCGACTTCTCGAAAATGCGCTAAAAATATAAAAAAAACTACACAATCTAAAAATAAACAAATATGACGTCAAAGAGCCTCTCACAATCCAAAATAAAAAAAGTAATTCTTATTTGAAAATGAGCATGTTTCTAATTATTTAATTTTATCTTCATTCAAAATTGTATTTAATTTTTAAAGATTTTCTATCTCAAATATACCCACATTTTAGGCAAAATCCTTATAAATTCCCAAAGTCCCATTTCTAAAAATTTGGCTAAAAAATTCCCACAATTTGTGAAATTTCCCAGGTCTTCGCAACACTGCTTTGTCAATTGTGTTGTTCTTTGGGGAAATTTAGATAACAAGATAATAATTGTTAATGTCTTTTTCCTTCCTTTGAAGATTTATTTACAACACATGTACTGTGAAATATTTTATTATTATTTTGTGTTACTAAAATTATTTTCAGTCACATCAAATTAAGTTTAAACAAAAATTAAATTAAAATAAAATATACATTTTAAGTATTGCATTTAATTATACTAACAGAAACTATAAAATAAATGTATAACATTTAATTGATATATATCTTGAACTATGACCACACGAGTCTTTCATGTATGTAGCCTGTTACGTAAGTGGCACTTACCTGGCACAGGAGGCACCCTGATCACGATGACGAAGGCGATTGACAGCAGACGGGTGAGTTATTAAAAGTTCAGATTTCATCTCGCTATATCCACTTAGAATAAAACGATCCACGGTAGCTTAAACTCTGTCTATATTGATCGAATATCAGACGTTACTCTTAGAATAATATTAAATCAACCTCGCTTTTAAATTTTAATTTAAACTTAAAGCTTGAATTTATCAACAACAATGGCCGCCATCACCACGCTTAACCTTAAAGTCCAGCCTTGGACTTTAAATAAACCGGGCACAATTTTAATTGATTGTTCTGGCCCTAAAGCCTATAATGTACCGATAGAGGTCATTATGAAAGAGCTAACTGCCAATTTTGGGGTTAATTGGGACCACGTGGAGGCCCTTTATAACCTAGAGATGCCAAACAGATGGTATCTAACCCTAAAGGAGGAGGCAAAGGCGGAGCACCACGCCCGCCTACATTATGCCAACATAGGCAATTTAGAGACCCTAGGATTCGTGGCTGTCCTCATACATGAGGACAAAGTGGACACGAAAGTCCTACTGCACTGGGTCCCCACCATGCTTGGTGAGGAAGGTGTGAGGGAAATCGCCCAGCACCTTGCAGAGCCCAATTCCCGCGTGCGCTTGACGAGGCACCCTCAAAACGCCTCCAAATGGCTTATATTCATCACCCCTGCACGGGAGATCCCCCACTACATTTTGGTAAATGCGGGGATCTTCAAAAACCATAAAATATGGGTGCAGGTCCCAGGCAGGAGGGTACAATGTTTTCATTGTCAAAGCCTGGATCACTGGTCCAACCAGTGTGACAAAAAGAAGGCCCCTGCCAGTCAGGCCTCCACCGTACCAGCTCCTCCCAAGAGCTACGCTACAGCAACAGCGGGAAAGAGGACACCACCTCCACCCCCTCCACCGATGGAGAAAATCACAAAAACAAAAACAGTGGAAAAGGAAACCAAACAGCAACCAAAGAAAAAGGAGGACACAAAAGAGAAGAAGGGGGAGAAGAAGGAACTATTGAAGAAGGTCACCGACATGAGGACGGGACATCAAGAAAACCCAGTTGAGGAAGGGTTTTCTTTAGTCATAAGGAGAAGTCGGTCGACCTCCCCCGCCAAACCTTCCTACAAACG